>CM024762.1:121742539-121786175 GCA_014218235.1 Colocasia esculenta
TTTTTGTGTGATTGTTGTCTTATTTGCTCTAACTTTAACCTTGTTATTAAGTTGTGCAATCCTTTCAGTAAACAGGTTTTAATCAGAGATCGAAATTTTGATAACCCATTCACCCCCCCTCTGGGCTAGCTAGCTGGGCAACAAAGGTCAGTACGGCTTCCCCCACTCACACCAGTAGTTGAGCTCGAAAACTATGAACGCAAGCGTAGGGGACGCCTTGAAGTGTCGCCTGTGATCGACAAAGGGGTTGTCTTGGGGCATACATGGTCCTTTTTTGTGGACATATATCTTTGAAGGTTTGATAAGAATGGCAAACGATAAGTCGCTTAGAGCATCATCATGAGCGAATCGTCTACTCTCTCTCAGTAGATCTCGAGCCCCCATCTTGGGGGCCAAGAGGTCGGCCATCAGACGCTTTGACATCGGAGACCATGATTCAGTCTGAACGGAAGGCCCATACTATGTGGTCGAGGACCTCGATCTTGGGGATGACCAATCGTATGAGATGTGCAGGTCGGCTTTTCCAAGAACGTCGAATGCCGAACACTTGCGTCGTTATTTGCTTTGATATGTCAATAAAGTTGAATTTCTACTGAATCTATATGATTTAACTATTTTGAAATATTGAAAATTGGCGAGTCGCTTTATAGCATCATCATTGGTCCTCGACAGCTAATGGTCGGTATGGGCTGCCGTGTAGTTGCTTCGGCACTCGGCATGTCCCCGACAGCTAATGGTCGGCCTGGGAAACCGCAAGGTCACCTCGGTACTCGGCCTATCCCTGACAGGTAATGGTCGGTCTAGGAAGCTGCGAGGTTGCCACGGCACTCGGCCTATCCCTGACAGCTAATGGTCGGCCTTGGAAAGCACGGGGTCACCTCGGCACACGGCCTGTCCCCGATAGCTAATGGTCGATATGGGCAGCCGCAAGGTCGCTTCGACACTCAGCCTATACCCGACAGCTAATGGTCGTTCTTGGTAGCCAGTAAGGCGAGCTTACTTAGACACTCGCCAAGATTTGACAACGATCGACATGATTTGAAGACGAGGTCGCTTCGGCACTCGTGAAGAACGTGGACATCGGGAAGTGTACGGATAGGCAAAATGCAACGGACTATTTAAATGATAGGATTATGAATGCCATGGTCTCGGTTTGCCTTAAACAAAACTTTTCGAAGAATAAGTTCTTAAGAGGCTTCGGAAACTCAAACGAGAATCGATGCAATTGGCAATAAAGTTTGCAATTGGAAAAAATTCTACTGATAAAGTGTGAAAATACAATAGATAATTGTCCATGTGCAACTTCTCGGGCACCTAGGCTACGACGATGTCATCCTGTCCGACCTGAGTCTCGTTGTCAGAGGTGACAGTCATGTCGGAGATAATGGCTTCAGTGGTGTCCTCGAGGACCTCTTCCGTGGCGGTAGCCAACGCCTCATCGATGACAGCAGTGATGTGCTTTGTCTTCGACGATGGCATCCTCTCTAGCCTCCAGCTCTGCATCATCCCCCATTCCCGACAGGTCATATTCGGGATGGAGTTCTCGAATGCGTCTGAAACAGTGGTCATAACCAACCTTGAAGAGCTCGTCGATCTCTTCGCCAAGCTTATCGGAGTCGCGGTACTCGGCGATGACCATGTCGCGCTCCTCCTTGGCCAGTTTCAAGCTCTGAGCCTTCGTTGCGGAGAGCAATTTCTCTTTCACACGGAGAGCCTCTTTGAGATCCTCGGTTGTCTGCTTCAGCCCATCGATGTCCTCCTCGGCTTTCTTCGCCCGTAACTACTCCTCGGAAAGAAGCTTCTCAGCCTCTTCGACCCTCTTCTCAACGACAGTGGCCTTCTGCATGGCCTTGGAAACTCGCTGGTTAGCCCTGACTCGAGATGTTTTCACATTTTGGAGTAGGGCCCTAATCGATCCCAATTGAGTCTACACCGATCGATAGAGGTCGTCGACAACCTCATTCGCTCTCATGCTCAAGGAAAGGGCCAACACTCTCGCTGGGGTCGCTGACACTATTAGAAAAAGAGACATATACGACAGAAAATAAAAGGCAGAAATGGAACTGCCTTATTACAAACAAATTAGAAGGCATATATTTATGTTTGCTTTATGAACTCCTTATTCATGAAACACTAAAGGAAAAATTAAAACTTTTTCCTTAACAGGGTTAAAAAATAAAAGGCACTTTTATGGTTTGACTTTTTTTAGATGCATAAAATCCGCCCCCCCCCTCAAACCCCAAAATCTCGATGGATTCAATGCCCTAGCTGCTGATCATGCTGTCTTCATCTTCATCGCCAAACGAAGGGGCGATTTGCCATCGCCAGAGCACAGCCACGCACAATAGCTCCAGGCCCTCGCCATCGCCACCAACAGTGCCCTACTGCCTCCGCCAAAGCACCTTCCCTAGCCACCGCTGAGGAAGAGTGCTATCGTCGCCGCCATCGGTGAGGGAGGCTTCTACCATCTCTGTCAACAGCGATCGGAGGCAAATATGAGGGAAAAGCGATCTCCCACAGGTAAGCTCTCGTTCTCTATCTTTGGCATGCCATATGTGAGGTCTTCGATCGCACATTATGGAGCGGTCACAGTCGCATAAGGGGGGGGGGGGGGATTTCACCAATTGGGTAGCGGAGGGCTCCTCCATCGACTGCGCTGGTCGAACTGATTGGGAGCCTGAGATCATCTCCTCTTGATGGTCGTCGGACCGCGGGGCGACCTGTTGTTCCCGTGGTCGCCCTGAAGACCTCGTCGGCTGGGCCTACGACAAGCGACACCTTTGTGTGGTCACTGGAGCGTTGTCATTGGTAGTCTGCTCTTTCCTCGGCTGCTTTGCCATCCTTGTGGCTCTCTTCTTGCCACCGCGGGCCGAGAACCTTTGAGTGGCCTTCTCGGCAAGGGAAGCTCCCCTTCGCGCTGCATTGTCTGGAGTTGCCGACGACATGCCCTTGTCGTCCATTCCTGTAAGAAAAGTCAATTAGTTCTCAGAAACATCAATGGCGGTCGAATGTAAATGTCGATAAAGAGCAGACCTCAGTCGGCCTTGGAGATCAGCTCGAACAGCTTCTCGGAAGGCTCGAACAGGTCGGGAGGCTCCACCGCCTACAGAGACTGGAACTCCGAGAGCTCAGATGAAACAAGAGCTGGGGAGCGGAAGGCTTTCTCCCGGATGTTTATTTCTGACCACGTAGTCGAAAAGGACCATCTGGTCAGGTAGTGAACAAAAATGAAGTTCCTCTTCCAATTATGAACAGATGAAGGCATTCGGCCAAGGATTTGCTGACCTGACCGAGCTGCAAAATACAACTAGTGTCCAAAGGCTTTGATAGAGTAGTAGTAGAAGAAGAGCCATGTGGTCGGAATGACCTCGGCCAGGGCACATGATGCCAAGAAACAGAAAACCGACCTCCACGAGTTGGGGGTCAGCTGTGACGGAGCAACTCCCAGCTTGAGAAGGAGAAAAATAATGAAGGGATGCAAAGGAAACCGAAGGCCGGCTCGGATGGCCTCAGCATAGACGCAAACTCCACCCTCCATTGTATAGTGGGCCTGGAGCTACTTTGAACAGTACATGGTTGAGCCCTCGGGAAATACGAGACTAGGATGAGTCTTCATCTAATTGAAGGTCTCATCGTCGGTGTTGCACCGAGCGTCGGCTGCGATGTCGGCTTGCAGACAAGATCCCGAGCTGTAAGACCCGGCTTCCCAGCTTTCCGTCCGGTGTCTTGGACGACTGGCCACTAACGCGTCCGGGCTGGGCAACGTGTTAGTGTCGAGTCGTGGGTGTCCAACGCGACAGTCATCCTTGTCGCGACCAACTTGTGCGTCGCATTCTTGTCGCGCCCAGTCAATGAGTCGCGATAGTGTTTCGTGCCTTTTGTCATCTGGCAACTGTCAGGGTGGCAGGCATGTCAATACGACCTGTCGCATTGTCGCGACATCCCTGGGGGACGTGTTCTTGTCACGGTGCGTTGACCTGTCGCATTAAGGTCCTTAACGCGACGCGTTGCCCCATCGCGTCTTGGGTGCCGAACACTTAAGGCCTTGGCCGACGACCCCTTCTTCTCTTTCTTTTTCCTCTTCCCTTTCCTCTCCTCCGGCGGTGCTCCGCCTCCCTCTCTCCCCTTTGTGCGTTTTAGGTGAGGAGGAGGGTCGTGCTCGTATTCCCGGCGTTATGGACCTTGCGTGGAGTGAGGAGGAGGTGGCCAATCTGACGTGAAGGGCCCCATTTGTTGAACCTCTATATATTTTACCCTTATATTTTGGTGATAACAAAATTTATGATTAATTAAATATTATTAAATATATTTAATATCATATTTTCCTAATCAATATAAATTTATTGTACTATCGCTGTCTGATTTGCACTGAAAAGATAGATTGATGTCTATTCAATATACATCGACTTATGTTCACAAAGTGCCACAACGATTTCGGTCCCACAACGATTTGTTAAGTGAGAACAACGATTTGCTCTCACAACGATTTGTTAAGTGAGAACAATGATTTGGTCTCACAACGATTTGTTAAGTAAAAACATCGATTTCGGTCTACACAATGATTTCATAAGTGTCACATCGATTTGGTCTCTATAACGATTCGATCATCATAATGATTCGATAAGTCACAATAGCGACTTGGTCAATGTAACGATTTGATAAAGCAAACAATGATTTGTTTATAACGATTTGCTTATATCTGTATAACGATCCGGTCAAACAACGATTTACTTTCACTAAACAACGATTTGATAGCCATATCGATTTGTTAAGTGAAACAATGATTTGGTTGTTGTATCGATTTGATGAGTTAAACAATGATTTGATCGTTGTAACATTCCGATAAGGCAAACAACGATTTGCTCTTTCTTAAACATCGATTTACTTTATATTTCAAATGTTTTGGCACCTAATGAAAAGTCAAATATATTTCTGACAGAAGATCTTTTTTATCTCTCTAGATCTCTTCCCTCCTGTCAGACAAAAAGGGGCTTACCTACCACTTCTGGGAGACAACAGTAACATAGAGGTAAGAACCTTTTTGACAGAAACACTCCTTTATCTAAACTCTTTCTTCTATGTTTACAGACCTCGAAGACCACCAAGTGGCTGACAGTCTGAAGAAGAAAAAGAATAGAAAGATCAGCAATGACTAGAAGAGTTTCAACGGATCTATTCAAAGCCTCTCTTATTAAAGATGAAGCAAGGCTGAAGAAAAAAAAAAAAAGAGAGTTTTCCTGAAGATCTTAAAAAGGGTGTACATCCAGTGAAGAACCAAAATTCCATATACACTCGAAGGAAAAGAGAGAAAGAGCCCGAGCCCAAGAAGAAGGGTTCAAGCATCTGAAGCCCTCAAGCTTCAAGCTTTGTCTCCTCTCTTCACACTCTCTGTGTGCATCTTGTAATCTGGGGGAGAGTTTTTTCGCTGAGAGTTTCTTTTAGTTGGTGTTCATCTGTTCCAACTCTCAGCTTTGTTCTTTCTTTTCTAAAGAAAGATTTTTGTCTAACTGTAGGACTGTATACAGTGTAGAATCCAGCTAGGGGTTTGTGTCTAGCAGAACCGCACTGGGGTTTGTACTAGGAGGTTGGCTTCTTGACCTATAAGAGAAGTGGGCTGCCTTCTTGCCCGAGAAAAAGAAGAAGACCAGCTGGGGTGTTGGGTGTTGTATTGTTCTTAAGGGGGACTGTACCCTTGGTTAGTAAAATCCCAAGAGATTGCTTGGGGACTGGACATAGGACTTCCATGTGGGAAGGGCCAAAATAGGATAAATTCCTTGTGTTCTTTATGTGATTGTTTATTTGCTTCCACACTGCTACTCTCTATCACACTCAACTAACTAAACTTTCAAGTGATAATTTTCTGTGTTTAAGTTTCTGTTTCAGATTTCAGAAAACCTATTCACCCCCCCCCCCCCCTCTAGGTTAGCTTGTTGTCGTACCAAAAGGGCCAACAAGTGGTATTAGAGCCAGGTTCTCTGATCAATCAAGAAGATCCAATGATCTTAGAGAAGATCCATGGCAGCTCAAGGATATGCTGAAGGTCAATCAGTCACCAGACCTCCATTCTTCGATGGAGAGGATTACCAATATTGGAAGATGAGGATGGAATGCTTTATTCGAGGCACAGACTTTGATCTGTGGCAGGTAATAGAGGTAGGTGATTATGTTGTTACTCCTGCTGCTGGCACTACTGCCATACTGTAGCTGATAAAAATAAATTATCATTAAATTTTAAAGCTAAGAACTATTTATGTTGTGCTTTATCCAAAAAGGAATTTAGTATAGTATCTGCATGTAAATCTGCTAAAGAAATGTGGGATAAACTGTAAATAACTTATGAAGGAACAGATAAAGTAAAACAAACTAGGATAGATATTCTTGTTTCACAATACGAATAATTTAAAATGCTTCCTAACGAAAACATTACCACCATGTATAATAGATTCTCCAACATAGTAGTAGGTTTAAATTCTCTTGGTAAAACTCTCTCAAATGAAGAAACTGTTAGAAAGATACTTAGGTCTTTAACTCTTTCATTGACACCTAAAGTAACTGCTATTGAAGAAGCTCATGACTTAACCAAACTTTCTATTGATAACTTAATAGGTTCCCTCATGGCTCATGAAATTAATATGGAGCGACTATCTGAAAGCTCATCAAAGAAAAAATGTACTAATGCTCTTAAAGTTGCAGCAGCTCCTTCCATTTTCTTCTTCTAGTTCCAAAATGCAGATTCTGAAGATAGTGACGTAGATGATGTACTGTTCAAGCTTCAGAAAATTCTCAAGAAGAAGAAAAATGGATCAAGAAGGATTCAAAAAAGAGAAAAAGGAGAAAGAACCAGTCTACTATGAATGTAGAAAACCTGGACATCTGAGGCCAAATTGTCCAAGAATCAAGAAGACTGGTCAGCCAGAAAAATCCAAGAAGCAGCACAAAAAAATTCAAAAGAAAAGTCATGGCGCCTGCTTAGGACAATGATGAAGCCACAACTTCAAAATCATCAAGCTCAGATCCCGAAAAGGAGCAGGAAAGTCTAGCTCGCATGGTAGGACTAGATGAGGTACATTCTGACCCATTTGTTGATTCATGCATTGATTCAGGGTCAGAGTCTAAAGACTTAGAAGAAGTCTTTAATGAACTTTATGAAAAACATAAAGATGTTGTAAAAGAATTAAAAATTCTGAAAAATAACACTACTTGCTTAGAAAATACCAAGTCAGATCTTAAATCTAAAATGGAACAGTTAGAAAAATAATTAAAAGAATGTAAAGATGATAATTATCTCATGAATGAAGAATTAAAAAGCAAAAATAATGAAAAGTCGGAGTTAGAAGAAAAATTAAAAACTCTAACTAAAGAAAATCTTTATTTAAAAAATCAGTTAGAAAATTAACAAAAAGGAAAACATCTTTAGCCATATGCTTAAAAGGATCAAAATATAGAAATAATAAACAAGGTCTTGGATATAAACCTCCCGAAAAAGGAAAACAAGTCATAATTCTTAAAAAATATCCATTACCAAAATTTGTAAAAGAAACCAAGTTGCCTCAGAAAAAGGCCCCTATAAAAGAAAAAAAAAATTCAAAATTATGTTCTAAACAGACATCATAAAAACAATAAGAACTGCAAAACAAATTATATTCATTGCTGCTCTCATTGCAATAAATTAAGACACACAGTAAACACTTGTACAACGAGGCACTTAGTTTGGATTCCTAAAAGATATTTTTATGCATCCAACCATCAAGGACCAAAAAGTTTTGGGTACCTACTTCTGAATAGGTTGCTTGCAGGATAGCCTTAGAGCATCAAAAACAAAGGGTGCTCAAGGCATTGATGACTGCCAACTCTTTATCCAACTCATATCTGAAGAGGGAGCAGTCACTATTTATTTTTAAATTTTACTATTACTAACAATTTTTTACAAGTCTCATTCAGGTGGAGTCTCTCATTCAGGGGGAGCACAGACTAAGGGGGAGTTATTCATTAATGTCAATTATTGTTGAACCCCTCAATGGTAAGAAATTTTTCACAAAGGGAGAGAATGCATGGTAAAATCTTTCTTTGTTGGTTAGTGACAAAAAGGGGGAGAGTATGATTTATCTATGAATTTTCTGTATTTTCTATGCTTTAAGTATTTTTGTCAGAAAATTCCCATAAATTTTGTCATCGCCAAAAAGGGGGAGATTGTTGAACCTCTTTATATTATACCCTTATATTTTGGTGATAACAAAATTTATGATTAATTAAATTAGGGCTGCAAATGGTCGGGTTCAGAATCAAAAACACAGATTCCGATTCCGATAACCGAAATATGGTTCCGATTCCGATAATATCGGAATGGTTAATTCCATTTCGTTCCGATTCCAATAACATTACCGAACCAAAATTCCGATAAGGTAAGGTGTTTACCATAGTTTTTTCTTTTAATTTTATGGATAATTTATCGGAATAACCGATACCAATCCGATTCCGATTATTTTTCAATTCTGATTCCGATTCCGATAGCTTATCGGAATATCCGATACCGATTCCGATAAGCTATCGGTATCAATTTTCAATTCTTAAATCGATAATTTTTATCGGAATCAAATCGGAATATCGGGTTATCGGGTTCCGTTTACACCCCTATATTAAATATTATTAAATATATTTATTATCATATTTTCCTAATAAATATAAAGTTATTGTACTATCGCTGTGTGATTTGCACTGAAAAGATAAATTGATGTCTATTCAATATACATCGATTTCTGTTCATAAAGTGCTACATCGATTTCGGTCCCACAACGATTTGTTAAGTGAGAACAACGATTTGCTCTCACAACGATTTGTTAAGTGAGAACAACGATTTGCTCTCACAACGATTTGTTAAGTGAGAACAACGATTTGGTCTCACAATGATTTGTTAATTAAAAACATCGATTTTGGTCTACAGAACGATTTCATAAGTGTCACATCGATTTGTTCTCTATAACGATTCGATCATCATAACGATTCAATAAGTCACAATAGCGACTTGGTCAATGTAACGATTCGATAAAGCAAACAATGATTTGTTTATAACGATTTGCTTATATCTGTATAACGATCCGGCCAAACAACGATTTGCTTTCACTAAACAACGATTTGATAGCCGTATCGATTTGTTAAGTGAAACAATGATTTGGTTGTTGTATCGATTTGATGAGTTAAACAATGATTTGATCGTTGTAACATTCCGATAAGGCAAACAACGATTTGCTCTTTCTTAAACATCGATTTTCTTTATATTTCAAATGTTATAGCACCTAATGAAAAGTCAAATATATTTCTGACAGAAGATCTTTTTTATCTCTCTAGATCTCTTCCCTCCTGTCTGACAAAAATGGGCTTACCTACCACTTCTGGGAGACAACAGTAACATAGAGGTAAAAACCTTTTTGACAAAAATACTCTTTTATCTAAACTCTTTCTTCTATGTTTACAGACCTCGAAGACCACCAGTGGCTGATAGTCTGAAGAAGAAAAAGAATAGAAAGATCAGCAACAACTAGAAGAGTTCCAACGGATCTCTTAACGGATCTATTCAAAATCTCTCTTATTAAAGATGAAGCAAGGCTGAAGAAAAAAAAAGAGAGCTTTCCTGAAGATCTTAAAAAGAGTGTACATCCAATGAAGAACCAAAACTCCACATACACTCAAGGAAAAGAGAGAAAGAGCCCGAGCCCAAGAAGAAGTGTTCAAGCATCTGAAGCCCTCAAGCTTCAAGTTCCTTCTCCTCTCTTCACTCTCTCTGTGTGCATCTTGTAATCTAGGGGAGAGAGTCTTTTCGCTGAGTTTTCTTTTAGTTGGTGTTCATCTATTCCAACTCTCAGCTTTGTTCTTTCTTTTCTAAAGAAAGATTTTTGTCCAGCTGTAGGACTGTATACAGTGTAGAACCCAGCTAGGGGTTTGTGTCTAGCAGAACCGCACTGGGGTTTGTACCAGGAGGTTGGCTTCTTGACCTATAAGAGAAGTGGGCTACCTTCTTGCCTGGGAAAGAGAATAAGACCATCTAAGGTGCTGGGTGTTGTATTGTCCTTGAGGGGGACTGTACCCTTGGTTAGTAAAATCCCAAGAGATTGCTTGGGGACTGGACGTAGGACTTCCATATGGGAAGGGCCGAACCAGGATAAATTCCTTGTGTTCTTTGTGTGATTGTTTATTTGCTTCCGCACTGCTACTCTCTATCACACTCAACTAACCTAACTTTCAAGTGATAATTTTCTGTGTTCAAGTTTCTATTTCATATTTCAGAAAACCTATTCACCCCCCTCTAGGTTAGCTTGCTGCCGTACCAAAAGGGCCAACACCATTGGGTTCATTTCTTCATTTAAGGTAGGGATTGCTTGAACCCTTCTCGATCCAGGTGGATTGGGAGCTTCTCGTGCTTTCTAGTTAGTTTAGATAGCTTCTCCATGCTCCCCTCCTCCGTGTGGTATGTGTATGGCTTGTGGGCGGCCCCGGGATGCAACATCCCATGGATCTGCCTCTCTACTAGTGTCACGACCGTGGTGCGCATCGCGACACTAGAAGAGGTATCTACCCGGTCGGTCACGGCCTTATCGCGACGCATTTGCCTGATGCGATAAGGATCGTTGTCGTGACGCGTGTTCCTGTCGCGACAGGGTTTGCTGTCATGACGCTTTACCCCATTGTGACAGGGTTGCTATCACGGTGCCCTTCCCCGTCGCGATGGTATCACGATAACCTAGGGGACACGACAGTACCTGTGTTGCCTCGAGTGTTTCCGTGGCCCCAGTTAGCGTGTCGGCGTGTGCCTCAGGGTAGGCTTGCCCTTAGGACCTTCTGGTGGGGAACGTGGCAGGTTTTCTCGCCGCGTTCAGTGACCGAAGGTGACACCTTCGTGGCTGTGTCCTGGCGGCGGTGCCTGGTGGGTCGCATCTGTCTAATAATCGATTGACCAACGATCTATCGATTATTAGCAGAGCGACGCTTTCCGTACCGACTGTTGGTGTTCCGAGATTTTGGCTTGTTCATGTATGCCTTGGTTGGCCAACGGCCCTCTTGAGGGTCCGTGCATGCCTCATGCTTGCTGGGCTTGTCGTAGGCTACAAGCCAACGGTTCATTGTGGTTCTTGTTGTGCTTGCCCCACTTGTTCGCTCGGTTCTTGGCACTTGAGGGCTTGTCCCGTTCAGAGGTTGTCTTCGTTGCCTGGGACCCCCATCCTCGGGAGACTTTGAGGGAGCGTTTGGGGCTACGAGCGTGCTCGAGTTGGCGGTCGAATTGGCGGACACTGGAGCTGAGGGGAAAATGAGGTTTGGACAGTGGCGCCGAGTCATTTGTAGAGCTCTCTTGGTTGGTCTGGGACGCCGAGGCCGGCTGGAGTTCTTCCCGCTGCAAACCAGTCAGTGCTTTTTCTCACTACCTCACTCTGCATTGGTTCCGGAGCCATGTAGGGAGGTCAGGCGTGGGGCCGTAGCTTGGTCAGGCTATGGTGGTGCGTGTGTTCTTATGGTGTTCTGTGGCGGCTCTGTCTCTCTCTTCTAGGGAGGTTAGAGGCGGGAGCCAGGCTGGCGAGTAGAGGGAGTGGCTGGTGTGTCCTCCTCTTGGCTGCCAGTGGTGGTGGCTTGGTTGTTGTTGTTGTGACGATGCTTCCTCACGACGTTTCCAAGTGTTATCCATTGCCCTAGCTGGCACGGCAGTCATAGCCTGGCCGTGCCTAGTTTTCATAGGCATCGTTGGTTTGGCCTTGCTGACCCGTGCTTCTGGTGGTTTTCGCTTCGGTATCCTCTCGGTTCCATAGTCTCGTTCTTGGGTGCCAGTTAGTGGTGGTACCGGCGTGTGTGGCTTCCCGATCTCGTGGTGTGTCTGGGGTCCAAGTGGTTCTACTTGTGGGCCCTCGACCTTGTGGAGGTCTGAGGTGGCCGTGCTTGTGGTGAGACGTCATTCTCACTTAGTTGTTGCATGGTCTCGACAGGCGTGTTGAGGCTTGTTTTCATGTTGTGCCTAACTTCGTTGGTTTCTACGGGAATCATATGTGTGTCATGACCTTGGTTGGTGGTCGTGGCATTGCATTATGTTCCGCTGCTTAGTAGTACCATGTTGTAGGTGTTCCTCGATTTACAACTTTCTCGTGTAGTTTCCTATTTTCGGAGTTCCTGTTGTTCTGGCCGGTGAGGGACTGGTAATCCCTACTGAGCCTTGTTCGCGAGGCTCACTCCCCCTACTTCCTTCAGCTAGGGGCTTGTTGTCGCGGGAGCTCGGTGTTGGATGGGTTTGCAGAGACGGCAATGGCGCCATGTGTTGTCAGCAGCAGTGAGAGCGAGTGTTGTGAGCTCTTGTGCCTGAGTGAGTTGAGAGTTGTGCTTCGCAAGTTCTCGGGGTATGCCCCTTAAGGACTACACCTTTCTTCTTGTACCTGTGCTTTTACTTGGGACACGTTATATAGTTGTTATATCTTGTTATAGTTATTTAAATTCAGTACATATCTCACTAGACTATTCTTCTAACCCTTCCGAGTCTTTGGATCCGTGGGTGGTGACGCGAACTTCGGGTCCCTGGAGGGGGTCCGGGAGGTCGGGTCGTTACACGAGGTATGGGCTAAAGATTTCTTGGGAACATAACTCCTAGGGTCGATCTCCATAAAAGAAAACTCCTCGGCATGGTCTGACAACTGAGCGTTAGGCCGAGAAGCTTCTAGAAGGGAAGACCTCTCGGAAGGACGAGGAGGCGTAGTCGCTTCGGACGACGCCGAAGAGGAGAAGTTCTCAGAAGGAGAAGCCCCAGATGTGGAGCCCTCACGAAGGAGAGGTTCGGAGGAAGAAGACATAAAGGAACTAGACGAGGTCATCGCTTACTTATGAAGGAAGCAAGCGAAGAACGAGAACGAACGATGAAGAGAGCTTGGACGTCGGATCGCGGATCGTCGACCGGTCATCTGATGAGAACTCGCGCACGATAGTGAGGGTGGTTTTTCAGTAGCAGACCACACCATTTATAGTGTTGGGGGGCAATCAGATCCAACGGTTGAAGATAATGGTCTTTATCGAGCACCCAGATTGTTCCATGTGGCGGTTTTCGATTGGCAACCGAGCATCGCCTCGAATTCCCACTGCGCAGCTAGCGAGGAGCGATATTGCATCCAAGAATTGAGGGGACGACGTGACGGTTGGCATCACAGCACAACAGTCAAAGCGGCTGGCAGTACGGCGCAGCACAGGCTTCACCGATGTGGCGAGACACGTGTCATCGACGAAGACATTCCGGACTATAGCTTCACCTCGACCCACATCCCAGGCCGACGTGAACTTGGGGGCCAGTGAAACAGGAATTTCCCAACAGGTCAGCTGAATCTCAGCTTGGCCGACCTCTAGAGTATCAGAGCCGATGTCCTGACGTCATCGTGACTAGATCTCATTGTCGTCTAGTACGACAGTCTTGTCGGCAAGGATGACCTCCTCATTTCCCTTGTGTCGAATTCCTCAAATCAGGCAAGGACGAGGTTCACCACGACTCGTCCGTATCCGACCTGGAGCCCGATGCGTCCGCGCGATTTCTAGAGCATGACTCTCATAACAGCTAGAGCAGTAACTACCAAGGTAACGTTCGAGAATCGTGAGTCCGTTAACTACGGCCGTTAAGACTACGATCTGAACGATCTGGTATGTCAATTATGACCACGATCCAACGTCAATCACGGGGATCCCTTGTGAGATTCGCGGGTTCGTCCAACTGTTACGCGGATATCCTAACCCTATAAAAGAGGCAGACACTCCACAGGCGCAGATATGTTGTTCAACTCCATAGGCTAGGTCATTCTTCTCAGCTAGTGACTGACAAGATCGTCGGAGTGTCTCCCCGCCGAGGCCTCTCGGCAGACTTTGCAGGTCTTCTCGGGAGCTCAGAACAAACATCTCACGTCGGCCAAGCACTCCTCAGAAATGATTCATCGGCTTGGTCACTTGGTCCATTCTTCGGCCAGGTACACCTCGGCAGTCACCTCGACTTGAACTGACCTATGTTACATACGGTAACACTGCTCATCATGCATGAATCAGTCCTTGCTAGCTAGTTGCTTCCGCATTCATGAACGAGAAATGTTTCATATTTGTCCTGCAATTGTTGGTTCTTCAAAAATCAAGCATGAGTTTCACATTACAACATGTTCAACCCAATCATACTGAAGAGACGTGATTTAAGTGTGTCTCCAAGAGGTATTGTCCCCATGCTTGGGGTTTTATCCTTTAAAAGGGCCCTCTTAGGAGAAGAGGTGAGACTCTTGCTGATAAGCACATACTTGTTCTCACTATCTTTCAATGTGGGACTAAAGAATACCTCTACACAGCCCCCCAGTGAGGATAAGGGTATGCGGGTCTCATTAAGATGAGACGCTAAGGTAGGGCACATGACCTCTCATTCATTCCCACAGACGACGTCAATGAAGAGACGTGATTTAAGTGTGCCTCCCAAGAGGTATTGTCCCCATACTTGAGGTTTTGTCTTTTAAAAGGGCCCTCTTGAGAGAAGAGTTGAGACTCTTACTGATAAGCACACACTTGTTCTCACCATCTTTCAATGTGAGACTAAAGAATATCTCTACACATACAAATGCTAAGATCGATGTGCATTTATGCCAACGCTCTTTAAGAATTTAACAATAAGGATCGCAAGAATTATATCTGAGAGCATGCATGTTATCAGGACAGGTAGGAAATTAGTAATGGTTGCGAAACTATGGCTTTCTTATGTCCTTTTTGGTGAACAAGGGATTTAGTTGGCCAAGTATTTGTCCTCTTCAACGGACAGAAGTAATTAGGAAAAACAGTCAGACTGTGCCGCCAGGATTCGGGAATAAAAACCTAACATGCATTGCCTCTTAAGAGTTGATCTTAAACACCAAAAACTTCCTATATATCGAACCGACATGGAAAGGATGACTCGACCCAAGTCGGATCGTATCCATCTGACATCTACTATTCCAAGGCAGACGGTCTCATGATCTCATGGCTTTCCTTAACCCCATACTCGTAGCTAATTAGAAGACAAAAAGGAGCTCTTTTGCACGGGCATTTGCTTCCCTTGTTTCTAACTTGTGAGGAGGAACATGCCCAACCTTGTCTACATGCCCGGCCTCCATGTTTGAACTTGCTAGGCACTCGGAGGCCAAGTATATATATCAAGCACAAACATTTGTTGGATTCCCAGGAGTGTCCCATGGAGATCCTCTCATCAATTCCCTCGTGCCCTTGGAATTAGTATGCGGGTTTAGTAGGGAAGTGACCCACATTTGACACTGATGCTCGTACACTGCCGGTTAATTGACCAGGCCACATAATGGCCCGATGGACCTCAAAAATAAATGGGCTGCGCGACAGGGGGCTGCATGTAGAACATGGTTAGGCTGGCTTACACAAGTCCTACGGTCATAGACGGACCCAGACAAATTTTCAGTGGGGTCACTCTCTTTAGAAAAATTTTCAACTAAGTTAATGTAATGAAAAAATTTAAACTCATTAATAGGGTTTTAAAAATCCAGTGGGGTCACATGACCCTACTGATTCTTCATTGGGTCCGTCCATGCTTATGGTTAGGAGTGTTCATTATTTGGTTCAAATCAAAAAATTAAATCGAGCTAAATGATTCGGTTTGATTTAGTTCAATTTGAACATGAAAAAATTTGATTTGATTCCAAATCAAATCGAAAAAGAAAATTTGATTTGGTTCGGTTTCTAAGCACTATAAATCAAACTAAATCGATTAAATTGAATTACATTAATAAATTTTAATTTGTATGTATCTATCAAATTTATTCAATATATTTACGTAAAAATACATATTATGGAGGGTAAAATAGTCATCAATATTTAATACTTCATTTCAAATCTTATTTGATAGTTATTTGTTAGATAAATAAGTGATTAAAATTTTATTTAAGACAAAGAGAATCTGAAAGTCTATTATTTTCAAGTTAAACGGAACCAAACCGAAATAAATTTGGTTTAGTTTCAAAGTACTCAGTTTGGTTCGATTCGAATTGGTCGAATTTGATTGGTTTAATTTCTTAAAAATCTTTCCTAAACCAAATCAAACTATGAACACTCCTCGGCTCCCACCATTGTTCAGTCTGGACTAGACTTGGGCCTTGAAAGACTATGGAGAAATTTATTTAACAGTATTCACTGCAGTAGTATATATTCATAGTTGTGTCTAATCATCTTGTAAATCTATTTGTTATTTGTTTACTTGTCTATGTATGTGTTATGAAATGGTCGAACATATCAACGTGGCACATCTCATAAGTGAAGCAAATTTTTCATTCTTAAAATGTGTGTGTATATATATATATGTTTCAAATAGTCTTATATATGTTTTGCTTCAATAATCTTGTCTTTCTGTAGCATATGTCATGCGTCATTGGGGTGAATACGTGGAGCAATGATCTGCAAAGTTTACAAAATAACTAGGCAAACCTACAAATTATGGCTTGGAGCAAGAATTTTTCTCAAAATTAGGACTTCAGTAAGTGGGCAAACCTCCAGAGCCCATCCAACGATCGAGGGAATGCTGATGGGAAGGATTGTCTTCTAGGGGTGCAAGTAGTAGTATTAGCGTCTCCCAAGGCCACCACACACCACATCAACCCTCCATAGCCAAGCTTCCGCAGCCTACCACCAAAGATCTCGGTGTTCTTGTTCAGGCTGGGGGGCCAGGACCAACCTGGACATGAGCCACAACGCTGTAGCCCTGTTTGCATTCGCCTGGTTTATTTGGCTTCACAGTAGTACTTCGGGCCCCTAACATGGGGGAGAGAGAGAGAGATCATCACAGTCACATATAAGTCACCTAATAATGATTTAAGATGTGACTTTGTGTCATATCTATTTATTTTACCATCCACAAGAGGACAAACCTTTCTAACGTCTCTCTCTCTCTCTCTCAATCTCAATACTCTTTATAGTCCTTCGCACTCAGTGTACCCCCCTGAGTACAGTTCCTCCCGTGGGCCAGGGGTTCACGTTTGCATGTAGGCCTACTGAATAGTGTTATTGTGTTGTACAGTACGACCCCGTCCCCGAGAACAACCCCCGTGCCGGTGTGTGGGGGGACCTCGTCGTCGACTGGGACTGGCAAGGAACCAGCATCCCATGGTTGGTGCATCTGTCGCATTGTCACGTAATAATGTGTTCCTTTGGGGAGAGAGAGAACTGGAATGCTCTCAAAGCTTTTCATACAAGTTTGGGTGGGACGGGAGACTGCACAGCTCAGCACAGATAGAGTTGTTGGTTGGGCCCAGCCATTCCGGCCCACCCGTTGAGCTGGGCCAGCTCGCCTATGGTTCTGGCAGCTCTGCCAAAACCCACGCTAAAGCTTTCCAATTATTGCAACGTTAAAACAAACAAATAAAGTAAATATATGCATATACTTATCAGAAAATGGAAATATATAGATACGAAAGACATACATAACATGATAAATGTTGTGGTGACATGTATGTATTCATGTAAAGTGCGACCGACAGAGTGGACAACTTAGAATGTTGATGGGGCTATGGGGAGAACATGTTTGATATTTAGATAGATCGATGATAGAGTGAAGATATCCTCAAAATTTTGTAGACATCTTTATTAGTTTGGAAATATCTTCACTCTATCTCCCATCTATCTAAATACCAAACATGTGAGAATAAGAGGGGCCCTAAGATCTTAACTTCAATTATAACATCGTTGATTCAAGTTTTCAACTAATTTGTCGTAAAATGGAGCTCCTCGATAACGTGACAAACCCATCGCTAATATACTCAGTTGTTCACCTCAAAAGTTGTTTTTCCCTTATTTTTCGACAGAAATCTTAAAGATTGTTTAAACGTCCAGCCGATTCAATACCATGCTGTGCATGACATAAAAGAGCCGGTCCTGGCCGCAATTGTAAACAGATCAGCTGATGTTGATTATCCATCATGCGTGGACAACCCGTAAACAAATCACACAGAAGGGTTTTTCCTTTTTTCTATGCCTTGTAAAAAAAAATATTTTTGGCAATTGGCTTTTAATCTTCGTAACTTGTCTATTCATCTCCGAACCCGGAAAAGTTGGCTTCCCTTAGGTGCTGGCCAGTTTTCATAACTTTAACTAATAGTATTTACTCCCTGAAAAGAATTTATTTCCATGATAACTTAAATGTTCTCTAGTTTAGAACTAAAGAGTCAAATTACGAACTGCAAGAGATTAAAAAATAAAAAGCTATCTCATTGTATAATCGTCCAACACATGGACAGCACCAAATGCCTACCCCATAACTATCGTCATAAAACGGATCAGACGAGGCCCGCGGGTGTTGTCGACATCACGCCCCCCCCCCCCCCCCCCCCCCCCAACCCACAAATCACAAGGAGCCTATAAATGTGGAAATATACTACTAGTCCATGTCCGACATCATTCACATTCCTGGCGTAGAATCCAAGTCATGGTTCCGGTTCTGCTCCACCGGACATGGTGATGATGAAAGGGCGACACTGTGGAGCTTATCTTGTGAGGTCACTGTGTCGAGGTAGGAATCGGCGAAGGGGAAATCCAAACCGCAGACCTTGATATATATGCATAGCACAACGACAAGAGTTCCTCCCCTCTTCCTCCTATCAATCAATTCTCCGGCCTCGATTGCCCACAGACACAGGGGCCCATTTAGGCAACCACCACCCCCTCGATCCAGGCCCACAGTCCCCTGCTCCACTATGTCACGGCACTGTCCGGATTAAGCCGAGAGGCCTGCAAAAGCATCTGTAGATTTTAATGCCTCTCCATGATTCTTCAAATTATCAAGTTGACAGGTATAGGTATGTATCAGGTGTGGGAATATATAATATATATGTTTCTTTGCTGTTAGTTGGAGGTGGGGTTAGGGTTTCATTAAAGGTGGCCATGGGTCGAGTCCAAATTCATGGGCTGCTCGGTGACAGGGTCCGTTCCAGAAGCATGTAGCTTGTCAGCACAAGTCCATCTTTGAACAGCACAACCCTCCCCCCAACAATAGACTAATCACCTTTTTAAGTGTTGCCCTAAAAGAGTGCAGTGGTTGCCGTCAAGAGGGTTTTGGGGGTGGACCGTCAGAGCTGTGGCCAAGTGGATATTAGGGTCCATGTCTCTACAAACAAAGGGGAGAAAAAAAATTGGGGAAATTCTCTGTTGAGGTTGAGATGTGCATGACCACCTCTTTAAATAACGTGTGGAATTAGTTGGGAATGTAAGACTTTTATGCATAACAACACAGTTATATGAGACGAACAGAATTTTCGTGTGCGTGAAGAGTTGGCGTGCATAACTCTCTCTCCTTAGCAGGGAGCTATATAGCTAGTTTTTTTTATCAATTTCTTGTCCAAGAAAAAAAAAAATCTTGCTGTATGCCGACACAGACTTTAATTAGACACACAGCACAGCAAGGTACATGCACGTTTCACCTCGACTTGTCGTAGCTAAGAGTTTGTCATAAGTGAAAATTCAACAACTGACGAGCTCTATATATATATATCTTGCGCCTCATCTGTCAATCATTTGTCATGGTTGAAATGTGTAGATTATTGATGCATATATACATCCACCTCCGACTATGATGTACGCGCAGTGCATTTTCTAGCACTTTGTTTGGACCCCATTTTATGAAAAAGTGAATTGCTTTGCTAAATGTACTGTGACAAACATATATTCTATGGAGAATTATCAATCAGCCCTATTATATTGTTCGGAGATTTTTTTTAGATTTTTTTTTTTACTCTTTTAGAAAATTATGTACTTACATATTTATTTATTTATTTAATATATATAAATTATAGACTTAAAAATAAATCTCTCAAAAGTAGAAACTGATTGATAATTCTCTCTATATTCTATTTAACTTATAAAAACATGAGGAGATTGTTCCAGTTTAAGACAAACGATCCAGTGAATCTGTAGTAAGTTTATTTCTAACGATACAAATTAGAGTTATGACTTACCTTTGAAGAAACAAATCGAACCAAATGGAAAAAAAGAAATTAATAACCTGCGAATTCACCACCTATATATATAGCTAGGATTGCCGTCTTCTCTCCTGCCACATCTTCCTTCAGCTGTCGCAATCTTTCTGTACAGAAACCATTAATATGCATCATCACCCTCACCATGAATTATACATCTTCAGGAAAAGCCGATCGATGGGTCGATCGATTTCTAATTACTTGGAATGATCAAAGATGTGTGTGTATATACTGTATACACACATGATTGGGACGTGTCATTGCACAGCTTCGCTGGCGGGGATCGTATTCGGTTTGTACTGCGTCTCCTGTTGCGTTGCTTGCGAAGCCCGGAAGATGGGAGATGAGATATCGTCTGATGGGGACGCATGCAGTGCAGATTTGAAGGAAGGTGGTGGGGGCGGGGGAGCGTAAGAATCGGGGTTCACGACGAGGCACCAGTGGTATTCATGTCCTCCTGCGAGGCCCGGCCCAGCCCGACCCTGAGGCGGCAGGTTGGGGACCATCATCACAGATCAGAATAAATAGATTTCCCCACCAGGATATATACTGTAGCATATACTATTGGCATGACATGCAGCATCTCACACAATCAAACGATGGCGGCAACATTTATAAGAGGAGGCTTGCACTCTCATATGTCATTCTTATTAATATAGAATAGTATGCAAACTAATATAACACATAGAATATATAAATAATTATGATATGGATGGAGAGAGTGAAATTAAGAGAGAAGGAGTATTGTTCGAGTACTATGCCTCCTTATGGTTCTCCATCCCTATCACACATAGATTAGGCCGCTAATGCATAGCAGTTGGCCCATAATTACGTCAGTCCGCTCTGCCAGGACACGCCACCCACCCAACCCGCATACATTTGTACCTAAGTTAACACAACCCCCCTCACTAATACGAATTCGCAAACCGGTTTGCGGTGACCAATTAATGCATGCTTGAAAGGAGCAGGGACAGCAATCCCAGCCGTGGGCATAAGTGGACAAGTTACACTTGCTGGGATGGTGCTTCGTATGTAAGGTTCCGTGGGCCGTGCAAACCTTGATTGACAGACACAGAAGAAATTAAGTTGAGGTACTGACTAGTTAATCAAAATTTGACGAACGGTAAGTGTTGGTTTTATATTTTAACAAGGAAGTTCGGATTAATAAGTAAGCAAGATCTATTCCTAATTTTCATTATCAAGACTTTTTCATCTCGGTGAAATTAGAAGTATCTCTATTGTATGTTTTTTTGGACAGTATATACTAGGTAGTTAAAACACTCCAATATATATTTGTACTCTTGGATTCAATTCTCTACCCCCACACTTTCCTACAAAAAAACTAGAAGCATTTTTATTGGTACCAATCGATGCAAATATAAAGGCGAGATGACTAAGCCACCGTCGACATTTGGGTCCCAAGACCAAGTTACTTATCTATTCCAGCATGCAACTCAAGTGAAACCAATTAACCAAGTAAGGAATTTTGACATTACTAATTTTCTCACCAACTATATATATATATTATCAAGTCTCAAGTACCCACAAGAGAGAGAGAGAGATGAGTTGAGTTGAGACATTAATTTGGATAAGGATCACGTACCTTTTGATGTCTTCTATATATGTATGATAGATGTGCGTCGGCGAAATTTACAATAAAGATGGTCCCACATCAAGTACAGAAAACACGGTTAGGTTAAATTTTGGGTAGAGCAGATCTCCGAGAAATTAGAGGCTGTAGGAAGATGAGTCCCAATGGTATACATCATAGATGTGTGTTGAGGAAATCGACAATAAAGAATGGGTCATGCGTACCTCAACGACCTGAAGCACAGTTGGGCCAGGGCTCCACTCTTTTTTCGGTAGATCCAATGCGGTTGGACGATGAAAAATATTACTTGTACCATTATGGAGGACATGAACGATTTGTCACTTCCTTATTGGTGATGAGTTTGAAGGAAGACCAAACGTCAAACCCGTGTTTGGACAAGTTTATATTTCTCCTTTTTATGGCGGGGAGTTGAAGGCATTGAGCGCGGGGTCTATGGATGGGTGAGAGATTTGAATCTAAGTTCAATAAACGTTTTCAACTTTTAAGTCCAACTAATAACTAACTCATTTAGAATCACGTCCTTTAAAAATTAAATGTGAGTCAAGTAAGGTCTTTCCTTCCCTCCCCCCCCCCCCCCCACCCCCCTTAAAATCGAATTTGGAAACTTCCCACTAAAATGCAATGTATTTAGCAATTCGTGATTAAACTAGGGCTGTCAATGAGTCGGACTAGTCTAATAGGTCCGCGGGCTTGGCCCGATTTTGGGCCGGATCGCAAGACTCTTTTTGGCCCATGAGTTTTAGCAGGGCCTAAAAGCCCAACCCGATTAGGTTCATGAGCCGAACTTGGACTTTGAGTTCGGCTCGATGAGTCGACCCGACCCGTTCTCTTTTCTTTTTTTTCTTTTCAAATCTTAAATTTTATTTAGTTAAAATTATGTTAATTTATTTATTTAAAAGTTAAAAACTCTCTTTTCAAACAAATTAAATAAGTAACATAAAAACTCCACTTGATTGAGTGAGATTATACATTTTATATTATTAAATATATTATTTTTATTATTAATTTAATTTTTATATATGTATTCGGGCCGGACCGGACTTTAGTCGGGCTTTACAATTTTATAAAAATATTAGGCCTGGCCTAGCCCGGCCCGACATTGCTCGGGCTTTGGTCGGGCTTGAACTTGCATAATGATGAGTCGGACCTGGGTCGGGCTCATATAAGCCCAACCCGAGCCCGGCCCATTGATAGCCCTAGATTAAACCCACGCAAGATCATCCAAGTGTATATACTTACACAAAAATTTTATCTTACAACATGGTAAAGCACATAAAATTTTCATAAGCTTCTATTAATCACCGATCTTGTGTAATCTTATGACCATGTTGTAGGATCAATTGAAATAATCTTGCTGTGCCGGGCGCGGCTTAGTAAAGCACCCACCCGGGGGCATCGAGATTGGCCAGTGTGGGTCGGATAATAAGAAGTGCAACTCCAATTTAAAAGGGTAAGAAATATGAGGGAGCTTCAATTCAGAAAGATGCATGATGTTCAACTCTGTAGAGAATGGACTCAACCATGTCTCACTTTCCCAAGGGAAGGATGAAGGGCTACTGAAGGGTGATACGATTATATATGACTTCGTCACTTACGCTCTATTTAGAGACAAATGTTGAATAACATTTCGAGCTAAATAAGTGAAACCTCATTAAGCCAAATCTACCTAAATAAACATAAAATCTAATAGGGTGTTTGGTTACACTTTTTAACAGTTTTTTTCTCTTAAATTTAAAAAAGAAAAAGGACAGACAAATAAACATGTTTGGTAAGTAAATTTTTTTTTAAAGAGAAAATTCATCTTACATAAAATCTCTCTCAAAATAAAAATAAGTACTGTGGTGGTCGTTTCCCTGTTTGGGCCTGAGCCAAATAGGCCTCCACTGAAGAAGGTGAGGAAGACGATCGCCGGTAGCGGACAAAAGCCTGCAAACACCAGAAAAGGATCAGGGGGCCCGGTTGGAGAACCGGGGAGAACCTTCTGATGTCTAAGTCAGTGAACTGTAAAGAGGCTTGAGGGAAGAAGGTTCAGTGGCGTGTGTGTTGCACTATGCACGCGTAAGAGTGCGTACCCTGGCATGGAAGTCGTAGGTACCTTTCATAGGCCCCGGCCCTGGGGGAGATGAGCTTTAATGGGCCCCTGAAGGGATGTGTCGATTGGCGCCTTTAACGAAGGGTCATACGTTGAGGCGTCCGTTGAGGACCTTTGCAGTTAAGGCTCCCTAGAATGTGGGGCGCGTGCCATGCAGCCGTTGTAACCGTTGCAAGGAGACGAAGAGCTGCTTGGAGGCTCCTCGGCAGAGGATACCGAGCAGGTAACCTGTTCAGTAGGCTAGACCTAGTGCTCGGTGACTGCTCCTGTTCGGTGACTGCTCCTGTTCGGTAGGTAGCGTCTAGACCGAACAGGATGAGGGGTGTCCGGAGACCGCCCTCGGAACTCTGAAGGCGCTCAGGCGGGGAGACTGTGTTCGGGATCTTCGAGTGTTCCCGAAGATATGTGTCGTGCTGCCAGGGGGCCACGCCTATCTGCAGGATAGTAATGGGCCATGATGGACTTAGGTGGCTAGAAATAGCCACCACACTTGCCCCCCTCTCTATCCGGCGTACTCGGTGTCCGGAGTGCCTTGAGAGAGGAGGTCTGCCCGGTTGTCTCTTCACATTAAATGTGATGATGACTTTGGCCTCGCGAACGGTCATCTTGGGGGACGATGTTTGGAGTTCTTTTCGGAGTCGGAGAAGGTCATTATAATAAAGGTGGCGTGTCGCCCTGAGGGCGCGCGACGTTAGGTTCAATTCGAACCACCACTTTTTGCATTTGGTTTTCGCGCCCTCTTTCCTTATAAGGGAGAGGGGGGATGAAGGCGGGGACTCATGCCTTCGGCATTTCTGCTTTTGTCTTCTTCATCTTCATCCTTTTCTTCTTCCTCGCGCTCTCCAGTCGTTTCCTTCCCCGTCGCCATACCTGCAACTTCCGAAGATGGCGCAGAAAGGGAAGGCCGTGGCAGTTGCCGGACTGAGTGGGGTAGCACCAGAGGCACCCCAGGAGACGAGGTACTGGTACTTCGACGGGCTTCGCGAGCGATACTGGATTGGGGAGGAGTACGACATCTTGCTCGCGAAGGAGGAGGACACGTACTTCGCGCAGAAGCCTGGGTGCATAGTGATGTCCCAGGACTTGCTGGAAGCAAGCTTCCGGCTACCATTGCCGGTGATGGCCAGGGACCTCCTCAATGCGTGGGGGATCTCTCCCATCCAGTTGACGCCCAACTCTTGGCGCACGATCTGCGTCTTCTGCATCTTGTGCTGGGTGCAAAAGATCGAGCCGACAACAGATCTTTTCCGGAGCCAGTTCAGTCTGGCGGCGTCGCCGATGACTGGCCACAACATCTACTACGTAAAGCACCGGCCGAATAGGATGCAGATTGACTTCTCTCCCAAATACTCCAACAACAAGGGGTGTACGCACCGGGTGTTGTTCATTGCACGTAATGAGGGAGCGCCGGAGTGGGGGTTCCCTACTCGGGTCAAGGATGCGCATAGCAAGGACGTGTATCCTATGCTTGTTCGGGAAGCAGTGAAGCTCGCAGACCGCCTCAGCAACATTTTCGTGGAGAAGGCTGAGGAGTACTTGACAGAGGCCTAGCTCATCAAGCATGGGCTCAGCAGAGCATGGAGTAAGTAAAATCCCTACTTTTAGAAATTTTTCATGGAGAAGTCTCGCTTACCCCTTCCTCTTGCGCAGGTGACAAGAAGCTGGCAACCGACATGGACGAGGAGGACATGGCTCTCTTCACCGAGCAGACCGTCATCACGGCGTACGTGACGACCTTGGGCGGAGGTCCTCCCCCTACTGTCGTGCAGAACCGACCTACCGAAAAGCAAGCTGCCAAGAAGAAGCCTATGAAAGTGAGTCTTCAGGAGGAAACCGGCCCGAAGAACATGAAGAGGGCTGCACGACCGGCAGCCGAGGAAGAGGCCGAGCAGGAAGAAGGGGAGGAAGTCCCCCCGCCTCTGGTGCAAAAGAAGTGGAAGCTGGTGAAGACGACTGAGAAGCCGAGGCCGAGCATCGCCGCCGAGACGCAACCCCTAACCACGAGGGGGGTAGTTTCGGAGCTAGGGTTGGTCGTGGTGAGCGACCAATTCGACGAAGGCTCCACAGGGGAGCCCCAAGGCTCTGTCGCGAGCCAGACGGCGGTGGCGGACCGAGTAGGTGCCTCCATGCCCCAAGGTCCTGTCGCAGGTCGAACAGCGGAGGCAGCCGCAGAGCGAGTAGGGGTGTCTACGCCCCAAGGCTCTGTCACAAGCCAAACCGCGGGGGTGGCAGCGACCGGAGTATCCAGCACTGCGGCGGCTGGATTGATTGTGGCAGAAGGCGATGACACGACCACTCAAGGGTCGACTTTTGGTGAGGCCAACGAGGTTGTGCCCACGACAGGGGTGCTCAACGGGGAGGCGCGCGTGGCGGAAGCCTCCTAGGGGACCACGACCCCCACTCTCCCCCCCCCCCCCCCACCCCGCAGCAACCTAAGTGGCTCCCGTGCAGACAGTCACTGCAGGAGTCCTCGTGGCCGAGCAGGCGGCCAGGACCGAGGAGGAAGTTCCTCGAGGGTCGAACGTTGCAGCGGAAGGCGAGGTGCAAACTGCTGCCGCGGGCGCCGCTGTCGCGACAATGGAAGAGAGTCCTGCTTCGAAGTAGGCACCAGCTGCTGAAGGGCGCCGAGATAGTTCTGAGGAGGACCAGATCCCATTGTCCCGGCTGCTGAAAGTGAGGTCTGTTATGCGGCCCTCAGCATCAGTTCTGGAGGCGGTCTTGGAGCGGCTCCAAGAGGCCCCATCCAGAGGACTGCCCTCCTGCTCCAGCGCTTCCCATCTTGAAGTGTTGGCACGGTGCCAGGGGCTGGACCCGGAGGACTCCCCCGAGCATTCGGAGGAAATCTACCGAGCAAGGCTCCCGTCCGAGGAAGACGCCGAAGAGGAGGTCGACTTGGAGGCTCTGGTGGACAGTGCCTCGAAGTCACTATCGATCTTGAAGCGGCTTGCCGAACGGGGTCGAAACCACAAACAGATGTGGGAGGTCGAGTTCGCCTTCTGAAGGGAGCTTGAGGCGCAGCGGCGGGCCCAAGAAGCCAAGCTGAAGGGGGAGAACAAGAACCTCCAAGAGGCACTCCAAGCTTCCGAGCTCAACCTCGCCATTGCTCGGGTAGAGAAGGAGGTGCTCGCCATAGTCTTGGTCGATGCGAAGGCCCGCGGGGTGACCGAGTACAAGGAAGGGCCAGACTTCAAGGAGGACCTGCAGCAGTTCGGCGCACGCTGCTACAAGGATGGCCTTGGAACCGAGGAGAACCACGGGAGAAGCTTGGCCTCCGTTTAGTACGCCCGTGAGACCTTCAAGACCGCCGTCAAGGAATGCCAACGAAGGACCAATGACCAGCATCTGAATGGAGTGCGCTTCATGGACTTCCAGTCAGGTCGAATGAGGGGTGATGGCGCTAGCCCCTCCGAGCAGGCTCCTTGACCACACTCCTCCTTTTTTTTTGGTAGCTCAGCCTCAAATTTTTCTTCAAGTTTTCGAATGGATTTACTTTTTCTATCTCCTTTCCCTTGTGATTGCTCTGTTCAAATCGGAATTCGTCGGTCGTTTTAAAGGGTTCGCGGTTACCATGCAGATCATCTTACCAGGGGTGTATGCAGAATGCTTTTTGCTTGGTGGTACCGCCCTATCCTTTTGAGCTGTAAAGCCTTGAACAAGGATATTTCGGATACCTTCTCAAGCCGACCGAAAGAACAGGAAGGAGAGAAGTAGGATGCCGAATATAAGGCTTTTACAAGTAATATGCCTTCAAGTTAGATACATGCCAGGTCCTAGGTATGGCTCCGCCACTAGGAGTAGTTAGCTTGTAGGAACCTTTTCCGAGAACCTGGGTGACCTGATAAGGTCCTATCCACTTGGGGCGAGCTTGCCAGCTGCTCTTTGGGGATCCAATGCCGAGCAGTGGCGAAGAACGAGGTCGCCTTCAAAGAAGCACCTTTCCCGAACTCGGGAGTTGCAATATTGCGCGCGTCGCTATTGGTAGGAGACTAGTCTAATGCTAGCGTCAGCTTGGCGTTCGCCAAGCATGTCTAGGTTCTCCCTAAGTGCGCGATTGTTGGCAGCTTCGTCGAAGTGAGTCGTCCGGAGAGTGGGGAGAGCCACTTCTAAGGGTACAACGGCCTCTGTGTCGTAGGCCAAATGAAAAGGGGTCTCCCCGGTGGCCACCCGAGCAGTCGTTCGGTGGCACCACAGCACGTTAGGGAGCTCGTCAATCCACGATCCACCAGCAGCCTCCACCCTTGTACGTATCCCATGTAGCAATGTTCGGTTGGCATTTTCTACCAGACCATTTGCTTGGGGATGCGCCACGGAGGTAAAGTGGTTGTAGATCCCGAGCTCGGAGCATTTTTGCTTGAAGTATATGTTGTCGAACTGCTTCCCGTTGTCGGAAGTAATCACCCTTGGGATGCCGAAGCGGCAAAGGATGTTCTTCCAGACGAACTTCCATCCAGCTTGGTGGTGATGGTGGAAACGGGTTCTGCCTCGATCCACTTAGTGAAGTAGTCGATGGCAATGAACAAGAATTTCTTCCGCCCTTGAGCCTCTGGGAACGGACCCAATATGTCAATTCCCCAAAAGGGCGAGGTTCGAACAGGGTGTGCAGTTGTTTGGCTGGCGGCTTAATGAGCTGCCCGAACTTCTGACACTCTGGGCACCTCCTGGCGAAGGACATGCAGTCCTTTTGCAACGAAGGCCACCAAAAACCTGCTCGGATGATGCTACGTGCCAGCGTTCTGCCCCCCAAGTGGCTTCTGCACAGCCCCTCATGGACCTATCCAGTTTTCGAAATTGCCTCTGTAGGACGAAGCCACCGCAGGAGAGGCCTTGAGAGAGATCGCCGGTAGAGTTGGCCTTCGATGAGGGTAAACCTCTGGGAGCGTAGCCTAATCTTGCGGGCTTCGCCTTGGTCAGGCGGAAGCTCTCCTCGAAGCAGATAGGCCAGGAGAGGGCCCATCCAGTTCGGAGCTGGAGGGCCGGCCTCAACGGCGGCTATATCTACCTCGGTCCTTGGCGAGGCGAGTTCTTCTATGAACATGGAGCGAGAAGGGGTGACGTCACCTGAAGATGCCAACTTGGCGAGTGCATCGGCCCGCAAGTTCTGCTCCCGTGGGACATGGATGATTTCGAAGTAGAGGAGGCCCTCTGTTCGATTTTTGACCTGCTGGAGGTACTGCGCCATACGGGGCTCTCTTGTTTCGAAGTGTCCGTTCACCTGGCTGGCTACCAGCTGCAAGTCACTGAAGACCCGGAGTCGGAGTGCTCCGAGATGCCTAGCCATTCGGATTTCGTACAGAAGTGCTTCGTATTCAGCTACATTGTTGGATGCAGCGAAGCGAAACCTCAAGGCATACTGAAACTCAAGACCCTATGGGGAGGTAAGAACCAGACCTGCCCCACTTCCTGTGACACAAGAGGACCCATCGACGTAGAGCTCCCAAGGGGGCTCGTCTGCCAACGGGGGATCCCGCTCGGTTGGAAGGGTGCATTCCGCAATGAAGTCTGCTAACGCTTGTGCCTTAATTGTTGTCCTTAGTCGGTAGCTGATATCGAATTCACCAAGCTCGATGGCCCATTTGATAAGCCTGCCAGAAGCCTCTGAGCACTGAAGGATAAGCTTCAACGGTTGGTCAGTGAGGACCGTGATCAGATGGGCCTGGAAGTAAGGCCTGAGCTTCCGCACGGCTGTCACTAGTGCCAGAGCGAGCTTCTCTACTCGTGGGTACCTTCTTTCTGCCTCTTGAAGGACCCTGCTGATATAATATACTGGGTGTTGCGCCACTACCTCTTCTCTAATCAAGACTGCGCTGATGGAGTGTTCGGTAACCGAAAGGTAAACGAACAGAGATTCTCCGAGCACAGGTTTTGAGAGAACAGGTGGGGCTTCCAAATACGCCTTCAGCTCGATGAAGGCTGCTTCACAATCCTCGGTCTACCGCACATGCCCCCCTTGCTGTGAGGCATTCTTGAGGCCTCGCAACAATTTGAAGAAGTTAAAACTCCTTTCTGCTGCCCGGGACATGAAACGGTTGAGTGCAGCGAGGCGCCCAGTGAGCCGCTGGATGTCGCGGACCGTCTTGGGACTGCTCATTTCCAGTATGGCCCGGATCTTCTCAGAGTTGGCCTCTATTCCTCTGTTGGAAACGAGGAAACCAAGGAACTTGCTTGCGCATACTTCGAACGCACATTTGGAAGGATTGAGCTTCATGTTGTACCTCCGCAATGTTGCGAAGGTTTCCTCGAGGTCGGTGATGTGGTCGGCGCTCGGAAGTGTTTTGACCAACATATAATTGACGTAGACTTCCATGTTACGCCCAATCTGCGGCTGGAATATCCTGTTGACCAGCCGTTGGTACGTGGCGCCAGTGTTCTTCAAACCAAAGGGCATCCTGGTGAAACAGTACATGCCCAGATCGGTGACGAACGTCGTAGAATCCTGGTTCGGAGGATGCATGCTAATCTGGTGATAGCCAGAATATGTGTCTAAGAAGCTGAGAAGCTCGTGCCCGGACGTGGCGTCTACCAGCTGGTCGATGCGCGGCTGGGGGAAGTTGTCTTTTGGCGTAGCCTTGTTGAGGTCTTTGTAATCCACGCACACATGCATTTACTGTTGCCCGGTTGGCTAACCCAGAGGGGGGGGGGTGAATGGGTCTTTAAAGTAATCCTAGCTGATAAAAATCTGAACTCAGAACAAACATAAAGAGTTCTTGAAAGGGATTAGTAATGGTTAGTAAAACAGCAATCACACAAAGAAGACAATCACACAACACAGAAATTTATCCTGGTTCGGATCTCCTCTCCTTAGGAGTCCTACGTCCAGTCCCTGAGCAACCCTCAGGATTTCACTAACTAGGGTACAGTCCCCCTATGGACAAACAACAACCACCCAGCTCAGCTGGTCTTCCTTCACCCCTGAAGGGAACACAACACCCTGGTACCACCAGGTCTTCCTTTACTCCTGAAGGGAAAAACACCACCCTGGAAACCACCAGGTCTTCCTTCACACACGAAGGGAATAACACAGGGAATTCTTGAAAGAAAAAGACTAGCCCCTAGATCAAGCTTTTACAAAACTCAATCTGAAGCTACAAGCACTGAGAGTCGAAGATCTACACAGAGTGCACTCTCTCAGAACTAAACTAGCTCTTCCTTTTGTTTTCTTCACACAGCACAGGGAGCTAAGAGCGAAGATGAAAGAGTGAATTTTTTGCTCTAGAGAACTTTCGAAGACGTGAAAGCTGCAGAGATCTAGCCGCCCTTGAATCAAATTGACTCGCTGTTGTCTTCAGAGCTTCATCTTGTATTTGTATCTCTAATTTGAATAAGGACAAGGAGATGACCGTTGTCTCACGCTTTGGTGTACGTTAGACTGAAGGATTTGAGGAGCTTCCTGTCAGCAGTCTTTTGTTCTTTGGAACACGCAAAGTGATAAGATCTTCTGAGTTTGCTTGTAGTTCTTTCTGTGTCCAGTGTGTAGGATATTACATCCTTAAGGTTCTACAAGGTTGAGCTTTAATGGTAGACAGCTATACTATCTCCAGATATCAATCAACGTCAGAGCAGATAGACGCAAATATAGTAATAACACTTTATCGTTCTAAAAGATGCATGCAGAGAATACACGAGAATGGAAGATATGTTCTGTGTCCATGCAGAGATACGTTCAGTCTTTATTAAATGCATGGCAGTCAAACAGACGATGCGACTTTGACTATTCAACGTAGCTTAAATCAAGGAAAAACATTTAATTAATGGAAACATGACTTATGCAGTCGTTGTGAAAATCTGATAGAATCGTTATTATCAAGTTGCTGTAGACTGATAAGAAGTCGTTATGATAACTTATGAAATCGTTACCACAACCAAGTAGTTCTATAACAGATGATAAAGGAGATCGTTATGAAACATGGCAGGTCGTTGTAGCTTTCAAAAGAAATCGTTATGACTTAACAAGTCGTTAAAACTTTCTAAAGAAATCGTTATGATGACTTACAGAATCGTTATAATGAGCAAATCGTTATAACTCCTGAAGAAGTCGTTACGATAACTTACAGAGTTGTTATAATGAGCAAGTCGTTATAACTTCTGAAGAAGTCGTTACGATAACTTACAGAGTCGTTATAATGAGCAAGTCGTTATAACTTCTGAAGAAGTCGTTACGATAACTTACAGAGTCGTTATAATGAGCAAGTCGTTATAACTTCTGAAGAAGTCGTTACGATAACTTACAGAGTCGTTATAATGAGCAAGTCGTTATAACTTCTGAAGAAGTCGTTACGTTAACTTATAGAGTCGTTATAATGAGCAAGTCGTTATAACTTCTGAAGAAGTCGTTACGTTAACTTACAGAGTCGTTATAATGAGCAAGTCGTTATAACTTCTGAAGAAGTCGTTACGATAACTTACAGAGTCGTTATAACTTCGACTTGTTTGACACAGCAAGGTTATTCAATCTTTCAAGTAAATCGTTGTTCTGGTGAGGAAATCGTTATAGACAATGAAGGAATTATTATGGCTCTTCTAAAAAAGATGTATGGAAGACTTACCACATGCTTGACTTTCTTTGGGTAATTCCTGTGCTTATGGCTAGATAAACGAGGTTAGAAAAACTTTGACAGTGTTTTGTTTATCACCAAAATAGGCAAGTACTTAAATGAAAAGGACATGGGGATGGACTGTTCATCATTTACCGTTGGCTTTGCGTACGAGGACTACGTTGGAAATCCATCTTGGGCATTGGGCTTCCCGGAGGAGCCCAGAAGTTTGGCTTTTGACAACGTGATCTTGGATCACGGTCTGCCATTCACGGTTGACGGGTCGCCTTCTTTGCTGGATTGGAGACACCTTTGGGCCCAGGCGAAGACGATGAACCATCACCTCAGGAGAGATGCCGGGCAACTCTTCATCTAACCATGCGAACACGTCCAAATTGGCTAGCAGGAAAGCCTTGTAGCGTTGTTGTTCGGCTTCCGACAGTAGTGCACCAATGTAGAGGACGTGTTCGGGGTCGTTGTCCACCTGAACAGGGAGCAGGTCTTCAGCAGGTGTGCCTCTGCTGGTGGAAGGCTGGTCAACTATTGGGGGAGCAGTCTCTGGCACGGCGAGGGGCTGTTTGTCTCTCAAAGAGAGGACATAGCACCGTCGAGACTCACCCTGGGTGTCTAACACCTCGCCAATCCCGTACGGAGTAGGAAACTTCATTTTCTGATGGAGGGATGAAGGTACAGCCTTGATTCGCCCGATCAGGCCTCTGCCGAGGATGGCGTTGTAGCGGGGCATGCTCTGAATAACCAAGAAGTCCACCATCTTGGTTACATTCTTTGGGGCTGTCCCAAGGGTTATTGGGAGACGCGCTCGGTCATAGGTTGAACCGAAACCCCCGAGAAGCCGAACAGAGGCATTTCGACTGGGGTGAGCTGGTCGGTCTTCAATCCCATAAGTAGGAAGGAATCATAAGCCAATACGTCTAGGGCACTTCCATTATCCACCAGAATCCGGCGCACGGTACAGTTATTGATGGTGGCCAAAACAACCAGCGCATCAGTGTGTGGAGTGGAGACTCCTACAAGATCTTCGTCCGAGAAGATTATAGCCTCCTCGATAGCGCACGTGTGGGGGAAGGGGGATAAGGGCTTGGACGAGGCGCTGGAGCCATGTCCACTGCGTGCACCCGTCGAACGTAGTCGCGCCGGCTTTGATTGCTTTCTCGCCTGCGCCAAAAGCTCCCGCGATCACATTGATCTCCTGCCCATTTGGTTCGTTGTTGATGGGCTGCTCAAGGGTCCGTACTCGGCGTCTTAGCCGGTCTTTGTTGCAGCGCACGTACTGTAACGGACCGGGGTATTTATGCCCATTAAGGCTCCATATCCAGATCCGCCTCCCGCGAACGCACCGAAGTGTCGCAAGGGATATCTCACACACGAGTCCAGTAAGAGTATAAAAAGACAAACCACAATAATATAAGACGCAAGAAAGTACATGTGCTTATATCTATTCACAAATTTGTACAACTGTCTCATTACAATAATACTTGTCCAATTAAAAGAGTACAACTACCTGGGGCATACCCCGAGGGAGCACAGGCTCACAGAACGCTAACTACTACTCAACTGCTGGTGGTACAAGTCTGTCACAACACCGCTGCAAGCCAAACAGCGGCAAGCTCTGAAAAGAACTGTAGGGGAGTGAGCCTCAACAAGTCACTGGCTCAGTAAGGGCTACCCAAAACAACACTGTAACCACAGACACCTCAACCTCAATGGGTCTCACTGGCAACATTAATAGCCAAACCATTTCATGCTCACATCATTACAATAAATAACAATTAAACATAATCATGATAATAAACATAAAGTCCTCAGAAGAAAAGTAGGACTACAGGACTAACATAATATCATTAGTTAGCCCAACCACCAAAGTGCCTAAACCACAGTCTCACTGGCACACTGCTACAACAACGGGTTGCCTAAACTATAAGCCACACAGGCAAGTCACTGCCCAGGCTACAAGCTTCACAGGCGAACCTCAAACACTTGAGTAATAGGACTGCTAACAAAGAGCTGGTCCTTTATACTCCAAACCACTTTACAACAGAACTACTCAAAGGTAATGGAACTGCTAACACACGAAGCCAATCCATAACACACTAAAGCTATAATTGGAATCATACCCAAGATGAGTAAAACTCAACAAGTGGAAGGTCTCACACGGCCTCCACGGAACATAGCTTAACTAAACCACAATATGCCTAGGCCATAAGCCTCATCGGCAAAATACCCACAAAGGTAACATAATTAATAATCACAAACTAATCCACAATAAAATATAAACAAAGATCTACTTAAAACATTAGGATACAACAAGTGGCAGGTCAAACCACAAGACCTCCACAACACACAAGTACCCGGAAAGGTTGGTACACAATGTACCACCACAAAACTACAAAGTAACCACGAAGGAAATAGGTACCTGCTACTCTGAGGTACCACAACACAAACACCCGAACAAGGGTACAAGTAGGTGATAAACACCACACTGAACCATAATTATATTATACCTTTAATTAGGCACAATATTACAGGTGAAACCTTAATCGACGAGTCACACAAACCACAACTCAGTCACAACTGTGCCAACACCAGGCACACCTCGAACTGGTCAAACCTCGACCACGAGTCACAAACTCACAAACCACAGTCACTGGCAAAGCACGAGTCAAACTACAGAGATGGGCAAGCACGAAGAAGAACACGCCACCACACGGGAACGGACTACTGGCTGATCAGGCCAATATCCAACCCGGACAACACAACACAAGAACTACCTCTCAGCCTCGCAGTCACGGACGAAAGGTCCAACTGCCGCTCCACTAGAAGAAGTCAAACAACTGTGGAGACCAACCAACACCACACCTGCAGACACACAACTGCAGGCCCATGCCTGGCACCTCTAGAGTCTCTGGCCGGAGCACTCTAAAGTGAGGCACTGGAAAACAGGACTAGCTGGGGACCAGTGTCGACTACTGGTGTCCGTACCCCCAACTACGAGCGCGCTACAAGCGACTACACACCCCAACACAAGCCGCTGCCCTACTGCCGTCTTTCCCTCAGCCGGACGTACAACTCAAACTCAGGAGTGAGGGTGTCCAGGAAGACGACACAGACCTCAACGGTACAACACAAGTACCGGGACAAAACCCCGAGCACAACAAACACACGTGCCTGGCTCACAAAGAACCTGGGGTACCCGACTAGAGAGGCATTCCGGAATAGGCGCCGGACCACCACACTCGGCTAGCACAAACCACGATACTTACACATATACCTTTACTTATAATTCACAATATACAAGTGTTAGGATTAGCTTAACATCGGTCACCGTGTGACCCCAAAGCTATCCCACACCAACACATAACTGAACCACAAACTTGCCTATCATTGGTCACGAAATGACCTTCGTGGCAACACAACCACTTACACATAAATCATATAACACTATTCGAAAGACAACCAAACCAGGCTAGGTCCAATATGACCTTCACTGCCCAAACACCACAAAGTCATGGCTAGGCTCACACAAGAACCTCACTGCCCAGTTACTACGATAAATCACCAGAATATATAACAACAACAGAGTGTGTAGCACACACACACTCAAACCACGTAGACAATACGTGTATATTACACCCTGGATGGTGTACCACACGTCTTCCACGTAAACCACATGTCCAACACATGGACAACGCACTCCAAGAGTGCCACGGGTGCCAACGCACCACACATACCACGGAAGCGATTACGTACATCACATATCATTTACGTAAAACATGCCCATTACATGAGCATATGCTCCAAGAGCATAACAAGTGCACTGGCTCACACCGTCATCGCCATGCACACACAATCACACATTTCATAACCAGAAACTACGTAAACACACTGCATGGATACATGCACAGGTTGGCGGCAACATCGACTGCCGCTTTAAGAAGTAAACGGCAAGCGATCTAGCCGTTTATCTCCCGGCTGGTGATCTTGGCGGCAAGCGATCTTGACGCCAAGTTCTCCGGCCTAAAACCCTGCAGAAACCCTAATCCAGTTCTACAGGTTTTCCAACCGTTTAAACTACAGAAAAACATATAAAAACAGTTCCTTTAACATACTAAACCCGAACAACCCATTACAACATGCTTTACACATTAAATTCATCAAACCACCCTTTAACCCCGCATGGTACACTTGATCCGAAAATACAATAAAAATGCTGGTTCAAGTGATTAAGTCGTGTTTTAATGTTTCTAACAAGCTAACAGGGCTCGACCCCTACCTCAGAAACGCAATTAAACTCCCGAAGAACCTCTCAATCACCCGAAACCCGAGAAACGTCCCACGAACACCGCGCTCCAATCCGTCATTCCCCCCCCGATCTGCCGCTACCACGCGCACCACGGCCTTCCCACGAGCTCCCGCCGACCGTCAGAACTCGCGAAGAAGCTCAAGGGTGAAGGTGGGGGAAGAGGAAGGGAAAGGAGGAGAAAGAACAGAGCTCGGGTCTGCCATAAAAACACAGGCATGCCAGGTTAACGTCAACCCTTTGGCCGTTTAACCAGACCGCCACAACTAGACGTCCACAAAGCTTGACGCCAAGTTCAAGTCAACGTCCTCATCGATGGACGTTAACACCATGTTAACGGCACACCACTGCCGCCAACACACAGTCGACGTCACCCACCTGGACGCCAACACACTGTGTCCAGCAAGCTGAACACCAACACGGACCCAAACCAAACCCGTAAGGATCTAGTAAGAAACACACAACACTAATGGGCCTCACATTGGCCACCAAACCCGCTAAACCTGGATCCACGGGGATCCGAAAACGCGCGACGTTACATTATTATCACCTAAAAACAAATGTCGTCCTCGACATTAAAACAAATCACAATAAACCAATTATCACCTAAAAACAAATAAAGTCAAACACAGAACAAGTAGGATACTCTTTCTCTGCTTTAGCCTTTCAATTCATCTCACAATTACTCTGTTCTGTCAATTCCATTGCCTTTCTTTAGCTTTTAACCGTAGGCGATCCTACCTTGCCAATGGCGCTTTATCTCCTTGGACTGAACCTGCTTCCACAATTTCTGGGCTGTGTTTGCAACATTTCTTTCGAGACCCTTTATCTTTCTCAAATATCTTACACTGTAATATTCTTTCATGCCACCATTTTCCCTTTCCATTTATCACTGTCTGCCGTTATCCTGCCTCATCTGCATTTATATTCACAACTGACACTTTTTCAAAGAAAACAATCACCATCTTTGAATTTCCTGCTTTTCATATTATTCTGCTCATACTGTTTAAAGCCAATTTCTGATTAAAAAAATCATAATAAACTCTGTTCCTTTATTCCACTGCGCAAAACTTTACACTTTCTTTTATCTCAGCAAAGCTTGAACAATTTATGAATATTAAATCTTTCTTGCTTCTGCTTCCGCTGCGCTACTCTGATCACACTGAACACTTTTGCAAAATATTCCACAATTTTTGTTCACAATATTACTTTCAATTGCTTTCTTCTGACTTCAACTGCTTCTCAAATCATCCCATTCAATTAATTCCTGCTGAAGAAATTACTGCAATTTCTGATCTGCCAAATCACTATTGACATATTGCGCTTTTCATATATCTTTCCTGCTTTACTGACATTCTCTGGCTATTCCCATAATTCTGGAGCATAAACTTTTCGAATATTCTTAATCAATCTGCTCCAGCATTTAAATCCTGAAATATTTTATAACAATTCTTTCTGCTCAATTAAATCATTTCTTTGCACCAATATGCAAACTCTAATTGACATTTCCTGACTCATCTGATCTTATTCACTTCATCATTTGCTAATTCTTCCTTTCTCTAATCCATATCTTTTCTTTATCTAAACTGCCAATCATCAACTAAATATTCCTCTTGTGCAAATTTCACAAATCTTATTGCACATTAATCCTTATTTTCTCTCTTTCTTTATTCAACTGATCATTTCTATACTTATTTATACAAATCTTCATATCACACTTCTTTCTGCTATCATCATATTTCATAACAATATTTTTCTCAGATTTCTGATCTCGGGCATATTTAATCTATCTGCCATAAATCACTGCTCTTATATGTACTGATACCTCTTTTAAAACTGATCTGCCTTTCTTGATCATATCAAACTCTTCATAACTCTAATCACATTTTCATCCACACTGTTTCTTAATATCCCTGACTCAAGTCTCTAATGCCACAATACCTCTACTGAGGTTCTCAACTGCAACTTATCACACACTGACCTGTTCCTTATCACCTTGTATCCACACCTGTCTCTGCCAACTTTCTATCTCATTATAACTTACTGAATTCCATATCCAACTTGCTAATCTCTTCAATTCCTTTAACAGCAAATCTTTAATAACCAAACTGATTTATCACAGAAATACTCTATACTTGTCTCTGCTAACTTTGCACTTTATTAACATATCTCAAAGCACTACTTTACCTTTCTTCTCTAATCTCTGCAACTGAAAACTTTTAAATACTATACTTTAACTGCTTTAACTGCACTAGTGCCAGAATGCTACCACACAACTTGCCACTATTCACATTATGGCACACAGCTGCTCACAATTACCAATCTAACAAACAAAAACTCACGGTTTACGTGCCAAAAGCAAACGTAAAAACTACTTTATATCACACAAAACCACAGACTTACTACCAGCAGTGGACATTAATCCATGTATTGGGACATTGTACTTTCAATGTCTTTTCATATTCTAACTGGACATTGCTCTGATACCAACTTGTAACGGACCGGGGTATTTAAGGCTCCATATCCAGATCCGCCTCCCGCGAACGCACCGAAGTGTCGCAAGGGATATCTCACACACGAGTCCAGTAAGAGTATAAAAGACAAACCACAAGAATATAAGACACAAGAAAGTACATGTGCTCATATCTGTTCACAAATTTGTACAACTGTCCCATTACATTAATACATGTCCAATTAAAAGAGTACAACTACCTGGGGCATACCCCGAGGGAGCACAGCTCACACAACCCTAACTACTACTCAACTGCTGGTGGTACAAGTCTGTCACAACGCCACTGCAAGCCAAACACACGGCAAGCCCTGAAAAGAACTGTAGGGGAGTGAGCCTCAACAAGTCACTGGCTCAGTAGGGGCTACCCAAAACAACACACTGTAACCACAGACACCTCGACCCCAATGGGTCTCACTGGCAACAACAATAGCCAAACCATTTCATGCTCACATCATTACAATAAATAACAATTAAACATGCTCATGATAATAAACATAAAGTCCTCAGAAGAAAAGTAGGACTACAGGACTAACATAATATCATTAGTAGCCCAACAACCAAAGTGCCTAAACCACAGTCTCACTGGCACACTGCTACAACAACAGGTTGCCTAAACTATAAGCACACAGGCAAGTCACTGCCCAGGCTACAAGCTTCACAGGCGAACCTCAAACACTTGAGTAATAGGACTGCTAACAAAGAGCTGGTCCTTTATACTCCAAACCACTTTACAACAGAACTACTCAAAGGTAATGAAACTGGCTAACACGAAGCCAATCCATAACACACTAAAGCTATAATTGGAATCATACCCAAGATGAGTAAAACTCAACAAGTGGAAGGTCTCACACGGCCTCCACGGAACATAGCTAACTAAACCACAATATGCCTAGGCCATAAGCCTCATCGGCAAAATACCCACAAAGGTAACATAATTAATAATCACAAACTAATCCACAATAAAATATAAACAAAGATCTACTTAAAACATTAGGATACAACAAGTGGCAGGTCAAACCACAAGACCTCCACAACACACAAGTACCCGGAAAGGTTGGTACACAATGTACCACACAAAACTACAAAGTAACCCACGAAGGAACAAGTACCTGCTACTCTGAGGTACCACAACACAAACACCCGAACAAGGGTACAAGTAGGTGATAAACACCACACTGAACCATAATTATATTATACCTTTAAGGCACAATATTACAGGTGAAACCTTAATCGACGAGTCACACAAACCACAACTCAGTCACAACTGTGCCAACACCAGGGCACACCTCGAACTGGTCAAACCTCGACCACGAGTCCAAACTCACAAACCACAGTCACTGGCAAAGCACGAGTCAAACTACAGCCAGAATGGGCAAAGCACGAGTCAGAAGAACGACGCCACCACACGGAACGGACTACTGGCTGATCAGGCCAATATCCAACCCGACAACACAACACAAGAACTACCTCTCAGCCTCGCAGTCACGGACGAAAGGTCCAACTGCCGCTCCACTAGGAAGAAGTCAAACAACTGTGGAGACCAACCAACACCACACCTGCAGACACACAACTGCAGGCCCATGCCTGGCACCTCTAGAGTCTCTGGCCGGAGCACTCTAAAGTGAGGCACTGGAAAACAGGACTAGCTGGGGACCAGTGTCGACTACTGGTGTCCGTACCCCCAACTACGAGCGCGCTACAAGCGACTACACACCCACAACACAAGCCGCTGCCCACTGCCGTCTTTCCTCAGCCGGACGTACAACTCAAACTCAGAGTGAGGGTGTCCAGGAAGACGACACAGACCTCAACGTACAACACAAGTACCGGGACAAAACCCCGAGCACAACAAACACACGTGCCTGGCTCACAAAGAACCTGGGGTACCCGACTAGAGAGGCATTCCGGAATAGGCGCCGGACCACCACACTCGGCTAGCACAAACCACGATACTTACACATATACCTTTACTTATAATTCACAATATACAAGTGTTAGGATTAGCTTAACATCGGTCACCGTGTGACCCCAAAGCTATCCCACACCAACACATAACTGAACCACAAACTTGCCTATCATTGGTCACGAAATACCTTCGTGGCAACACAGACCACTTAACACATAAATCAAATAACACTATTCGAAGACAACAACAAACCAGGGCTAGGTCCACATATGACCTTCACTGCCCAAACACCACAAAGTCATGGCTAGGCTCACACAAGAACCTCACTGCCCAGTTACTACGATAAATCACCAGAATTATATTACAACAAAGTGTGTAGCACACACACACTCAAACCACGTAGACAATACGTGTATATTACACCCTGGATGGTGTACCACACGTCTTCCACGTAAACACATGTCCAACACATGGACAACGCACTCCAAGAGTGCCACGGGTGCCAACGCACCACACATACCACGGAAAGCGATTACGTACATCACATATCATTTACGTAAAACATGCCCATTACATGAGCAGTATGCTCCAAGAGCATAACAAGTGCACTTGGCTCACACCGGTCATCGCCATGCACACACAATCACACAATATTCATAACCAAGAAAACTACGTAAACACACTGCATGGATACATGCACAGGTTGGCGGCAACATCGACTGCCGCTTATAAGAAGTAAACGGCAAGCGATCTAGCCGTTTATCTCCCGGCTGGTGATCTTGGCGGCAAGCGATCTTGACGCCAAGTTCTCCCTAAACCCTGCAGAAACCCTAATCCAGTTCTACAGTTTTCCAACCATTTAAACTACAGAAAAACATATAAAAACAGTTCCTTTAACATACTAGAACCCGGAACACCCATTACAACATGCTTTACACATTAAATTCATCAAACCACCCTTTAACCCCGCATGGTACGACTTGATCCGAAAATACAATAAAAATGCTGGTTCAAGTGATTAAGTCGTGTTTTAATGTTTCTAACAAGCTAACAGGGCTCGACCCCTACCTCAGAAACGCAATTAAACTCCCGAAGAACCTCGAATCACGCCGAAACCCGAGAAACGTCCCACGAACACCGCGCTCCAATCCGTCATTCCCCGCCCGATCTGCCGCTACCACGCGCACCACGGCCTTCCCACGAGCTCCCGCCGACCGTCAAAACTCGCGAAGAAGCTCAAGGTGAAGGTGGGGGAAGAGGAAGGAGAAGGAGGAGAAAGAACAGAGCTCGGTTCTGCCATAAAAACACAGGCATGCCAGGTTAACGTCAACCCTTTGGCCGTTTAACCAGACCGCCACAACTAGACGTCCACAAAGCTGACGCCAAGTTCAACAGTCAACGTCCTCATCGATGGACGTTAACACCATGTTAACGGCACACCACTGCCGCCACACACACGACGTCACCCACCTGGACGCCAACACACTGTGTCCAGCAAGCTGAACACCAACACGGACCCAAACCAAACCCGGTAAGGATCTAGTAAGAAACACACAACACTAATGGGCCTCACATTGGCCACCAAACCCGCTAAACCTGGATCCACCGGGATCCGAAAAACGCGCGACGTTACACTACCTGTCCAAGTAGCCGCGCTTGATGAGGGACTCAATTTCATCCTTAAGCTGGCGGCACTCGAGGTGTTCTGGCCTGTGGTCGCGATGGAAGCGACAGAACTTGTCCTGATTGCGCCTGTGGGGATCAGAGCGCATCCTTGGGGGCCACCGAACATAAGGTTCATCTCGGATCTCGGCTAGGATCTGTTTGAGAGCCACTGTGAGCGGGGTGTGGTCGGTGAAGGGGCGTGGTCGGCGCGGTGAATCCCCGTTGCATCGTCCTTTCTTCCGATCACGGTCGGAACCGTTGTCGGAAGGCCTCTTCTTATACGACGAGTCACTGTGCTCTGCTCGGCCAACAGCCAGTACCTGCTCGCACGCCGCATGGCGCTGAGCAGTAGAGAGCAGCTCGGCAAGGGTGGATGGTTGTTATACCCCCAACGTACTTTGCAAGAAGTCATCTCACGTGCCCTGGATGAGGGCACTGGTGGCCAAAGGGACGTCGAGGCGAGGGATGCGGAGTGCTTTAGTCTGGAACCTCTTGACATAATCCCAGAGCGCTTCGCCTTTCTTCTGCCGGACAGACAGAAGAGATGCCACTGTGCGCGGCTGAGACCTTCCACCCAAGAAGTTCTCCCGAAAGGACTTCTTCAATTGGTGGAAGGTGGAGATGGATCCCGCTGGGAGGGCTTCAAGCCATGCCCGAGCAATTTCCTTCAAAGTGGCTGGAAAGGCCTGGCATTTGGCCGCGTCCGATGCTCTGTGAAACACCATATGCGACTCAAAGCTGTAGATGTGATCCGCAGGGGAGGTGGTGCCATCGTAGGGCGCAATGGTGGGCAGAGGGAGCTTGGCGAAGACCCGAGCTTCCAGGATCTCCATCGTAAACAGGGAGCAGAAGTCCAAGTCTTCATCCCCCAAAACCTTACCCTCTGCCCGTTGGACCATCGCGTCAATGCGGCGCTCGAGGTCGATGACACGACGGAGGCATCTGGCCAACTCTTGGTCGGAGTGGGCGGAACCCTCGCGTTGGGACCTGTGGGAATTGGTGT
>CM024762.1:121786275-121984948 GCA_014218235.1 Colocasia esculenta
AACCACAACAGTAAGATTCACAAGAAAGTACATGTGCTTATATCTGAATATAACAATTTACAACTGTCCCATTACATTATTACATGTCCAAATTAAGATGAGTACAACTACTTGGGGCATACCCCGAGGGACCACAAGCTCACACAACTGTACTAACACTACTACTTGTGGTACAAGTCTGTCACAGAGTCTCCGTAAGCTACACCATCGGCAAACCCTAAAAAGAACTGTAAGGGAGTGAGCTTCAACAAGTCACTGGCTCAGTAGGGGACTACCCAAAACTACACATAACACGGAAAGACCTCAACCCCAATGGGTCTCACAGGCAACACTGGTAGTTAAACCATTACATGCTCACCGCAAAGTATAATTAAATCAGTTGATACAAATCCCAAAAAGTAAAGGAGACAATAGCTCTAGCACCATGTTACTAGTCTGCTAAAAAACCATAAAGCCTAGGCCACAAGCCTCACAGGCACACCACCTCAACAGCTGGTCGCCTAAGCTGAAAGCCACACAGGCAAACCATTGCCTAAGCTACTAGCTTCACTGGCAAGCTTTCAACATATGGGTAACAGGATTGCTAACCAAGAGCTAATCCTTTATACCCTCAAACCACGATGTATCGAGTACCACACTTAAGTAACAGGACTGGTTATCACGATGCCACTTCATCACACATTAAACCATAATTGGAAACTTACCCAAGGAAGGGTAAAACACAACAAGTGGAAGGTCTCACTGCATAACCTCCACTCACCACCTGAAAAGGTTAGTACTCAGCGTACTACGAGAAATCAGTACCCCCAAAGGGTACAGGTACCTACACCATGAGGTACCACCACTGAAACACAAACACAACTGTGCCACTACTAAGGCACACCACAACTAGTCAAACTACAACCAGTGAGAGCCACTCACCAACCACATGTCAACCATGCCAACACCATGGCACACCTCAACAGGTAAAACAACAACTAACACACACTACTACCGATAGCAAAGCACGAGCCGGAAAGCACGATGCCACCACACGGGACAGACTACTGGTTCATGATGCCAGTATGCAACCCGGACAACACAACACAAGAACAACCACTCAGTCTCGCAGTCACGGACGTAAGGTCCAACTGCCGCTCCACAACACAAGTAAAGTCAAAGAACTGTGGAGACCAACCAAACCACCACAACCTACAGGTCACACACCCTGCAGGCCATGCCTGACCCTTTAGAGACTCTGGCACGAGCTCCCTAAAGTGAGGCACTGGTAACAGGACTAGCTGGGGACCAGTACGTCTACTGGTGTTCGTAACCCCCAACTATGAGTGCGCTACAAGTGACTAAACACAAACTCTCACAAATCACTGTCCCACTGTCGTCTTTCCCTCAGCCGGACGACAACTCTCCCCGAGAGCGAGGGTGTCTAGGAAGATGACAAAACCTCGACGGTACCACTGTACCGAGACAAACCCCGAGCACACTCACGTGCGTGGCTCTCCTTGGAACCTGGGGCACCCAACTGAAGAGGCATTCCGGAATAGGCGTCGGACCACCAAACTCGGCAATGCACTAATCACATCATAAACTTATAAAAACTTTATTACAAACCACGATACAAACATAAGGACTAGCTTGAATGGTCACTCGTGACCATAAGCTATCCTACACAGTCATACACATAAATCCCGATAGTCAACCACACTTGGCTTATCATTGGTCACAAGGTGACCTCCATTGCCACGTCAAACTCATTACTCGATGACCACTAATAACTACACTTACACTCATAATTAACCATCTTAACCAATCTATGATCACATATTAGAAAGCTAGGGCTAGGTTCACATAGGAACCTCACTGCCAACCACTACAACAACCGGTGCATGTGCCATGCACACACACACACCAACACCACATCCACCACAACGGAGAATGAGCCATGCACATCATCAAACCATGATAACACCACACCGATAACGTAAACCACCCACTAACCGTGTGGGCAACCTGCTCACAGAGCTTTTACGGATGTAATGCACCTCTTACCAAAGCCATGCACGCTAAACATCGATAATCGGATATCCAAATTGCCAAAAGCATGCAAAATAGTGTCCTCGGCTGCAATCACGACAGAGGCCAAGGCCGCCTTCTGATCGCGACGTCACGACATGTCGTGATAAGAAACCCTTTTGTGATGGGTCGGCCTGTCGCTACCTGGTCGCGACAGCAGGGTTCGTCGCCTTCTCAGGCGAAAACCCCAATCCGGGAACCATCTCCAGATTTTCCATGCAAACCACCCCACATGATGTTTCAACCCAGTTTTCATGCTTATTTCACCTCCTAGACATGGTATCTACTATTCTTAAAGCGGTAAACAAACCAACATGCAATCCACGTAACAAATCAAGGTAGAACTCCCTACCTCCACGAAGAATGCATAAACTGGCTACAGCACGGCGTCTCCCCCGCTCCATGCAACGTCCTCGCATCAAGAGCGCGACGAGAATCCCGTCGGAATGCCGAATCGCCTAGAAAACCTGCGACAACTCCTCTCCCGGTCGAGGAGAGCTTGTGAAAGCTCTGTTCGGCCAGCTTGCTAAAAACCGCACAGCGGTTGGGAACACGACGGAGGCCTGTGTCGCGATCTGATCGCGACCTAGGTGACCGTCACCTTCCCACTCCAGACGTCAGCAGCCCCGCCTCGTGCACGACATGCGACGCACATGCAGATGTCGACTCCAAACAACGGCAACCTGAACGCAACCCCCATTACCGACGCGTTTAGAACTCGACCTACACCCCCGTCGCTTTCACATCCAGTGAACCAACGGGCACTACGGGCCTAACCTGCCGGCCCACTAAGCTCCACACAATGCGCGGAAACCTCGACCAAGGCCCAATGACCCCATATTGGCCATGAGCACCACACCAAAACCAATAAACACAGATCTGAACCACAACTAATCAACGATCCGCAAGGATCCGAAAAATACGCTACGTTACATTACTATCACCTAAAAAGGAATGTCGTCCTCGATATTCAAAAGACAAAAAAAAACCACACTATCACCTAAAAAGAAACAAAGCCATATGCAGAGCTTCCACTACATCCTCTTTCAGACCATTTACTCACTTCCATACTTGCTCTACCTTCCCTTTCTTTTAAATTTATTCCACAATTACTTTATTCTCTCGATCTATTCTGCCATTCCTTATCCTTCAATTCAAGCGATTCTACTTTGTTATTAGCGCTTTATCTCCTTGGACTCAACCTACTTCCACATTTTCCGAGCAATTCTACCTGCTTAATGGCGCTTTATCTGCTGGGCTCAATCTACTTCCACATTTTCCTGGTTATGCTTGCAACATTTCTTTCTGGGCCATTTTCTTGCTTAAATCCTTCCACTTTACATTGTTTAAAATTTCAAATTTCCAGATATTATTCTTCTATTTACTTATCATCACTAATCATCACTTGGCTTAATTGTGCACAAATCTTTAAATTCCCTTTTAATTACTTAAACTTCAGATAACCTATGAATATTAAATCTTCCACGCTTCCGCTACGCTACTCTGATCATACTGAACCTTTCACCAAATATTTCATGAATTCTGGATTTCCTCAATCCATTAATAACTATTTCGCTTCAAATTATACTTTCCAACTAACTTTACATTTAATACCACTTGATTGACTCCACTCATATTCTATCCGCTGCCTCATTTGCTTCACACTAAATTTTGAATCTTGGAATATATTAATATTGATATACTTTTCCCTTTATATATCTTCCTTGCTTCAAATAATATTCTCTAATCAATTTAACAAATTTAATCATATCTTTTCACATCTACTATTCTCATTACTACACATGCCCGAAAATTTATTTTTACCTTTATTTAGGCCTTGCTCAACTATATGACATGAAATCTCAAAATTTTCTTACCATTAAACTGATTATACTGCTCCTCACCTTTCTGCTTCCTTTCTCCATGCCCTAATCTGCTCACAATTCCTTAATTGAGTATTATAACTTTACTTCAAATTCCAGAAATATTCTTATAAAAAAATTCATTTATTCATCCAAATCACCTTAATGAATATCATTACACAAATTCTTATTACACATTTCCTGAATCATTTAATTATCACTATCAATAATCTACCATATTCTTTTTCTTCACCTAATCATTAAAACCAAACTTTATTTTCACTATCAAAAACATAACACCATTTTTTTACAAAGTATTTCTCTTAACTAGTCTACTAGCTGACTAATCTCCATGTGCCATTTATGCTGCAATCCTTCATATTAAAATACTGACATAGCAATAAATTGAAACTATTTCCTTTAAACACAATGACCTAACCAACTTAATTCATTTATTTCACATAACTAACTTACTGCTAATCATAAACAATTTCACTATTACCACTCATTCATAAATATGCATTCATAATCCACTTTACTATCTTATTACTTCTCAATGGGCTTAACCTTGTCCATTCTATCTTATATAGCTTCAACTTACTTTAATTATTTGGCTTTAACTTCAATCTGCCTCTGACACCAATTTCCCTTCTCCGCTTCCACAATCTACACACAATGCTGGCACTACTACTCTTATCTTTAACACTGCAACCATATACAAATCTTTCTGCGAAATCTTTATCTACTACCTCTTACTCTCTCTATAATCAACTATTCATCTCCACATACACTTACACAGATCTTCATATTAAATTTTCTATTATCCTTATTACTCATGAAAGTACTGCCCTTAAACTCTTATTACAACTATTCTTAATTACAAATCACACTTAAGGATCATCTTGATCACTACTTCACTGCTTACCAACATCTCATCTCATTTTAAGCTAGACTTCCTTACTAGATCATTTCTAACCTAACATGTCATTAATCATATTATTATTTAAGCAACTCCTTAAGACCTTATTACTATAAATCTCAACCTCAATAACTACCTCTGCTACAATTCTTAGCCACAATTACCAATTTAACAGCCCTGGTCACATAGTCCTATGCCTCATCATAACACTTTTCCCTCTACTATTCCATTACATCACTACCTTATATCTATCTCTATCAGCTTTGTTCCTCATTAAAACACTTTTTACTGAATTTCATAACTAAATTCACCAATTCTTTCAATTTCTATAACATAAAACCTTTAATCAACTATATCTTAACCACAACTAACACCCCAATAACCACTCACACTACACCACCAACCATACCATTCCTCTGCTATTACACACAATCACTAATCTGACCAGCTATACACATAATTCACATACTAAAACTTACATGAAAACTGTACTATAAAGCACAAGAAACCACAGACTTACTACTAGCAGTGGAAATTAAATCATGTATTAGGACGTTGTAATCTTAATGTCTTTTCATATTCTAACTGGATAATTGCTCTGATACCAACTGGGACGGACCACATTGTTCAATCTTGCTAACCTGATAACGAGCATGACACGACTCCGCCTCCCGCGAACGGACCGAAATCTCGCAAGGGATATCTCAAACACGTATCCAGGAAGAATATAAAAGACAAACCACACAGTAAGAGTCACAAGAAAGTACATGTGCTTATATCTGCATATAACAATTTACAACTGTCTCATTACATTATTACATGTCTAAATTAAGATGAGTACAACTACTTGGGGCATACCCCGAGGGAGCCAAGCTCACACAACTGTACTAACACTACTACTTGTGTACAAGTCTGTCACAGAGTCTCCGTAAGCTACACCATCGGCAACCCTAAAAAGAACTGTAAGGGAGTGAGCTTCAACAAGTCACTGGCTCAGTAGGGGACTACCCAAAACTACACAACACGGAAAGACCTCAACCCCAATGGTCTCACAGGCAACACTGGTAGTTAAACCATTACATGCTCACCGCAAAGTATAATTAAATCAGTTGATACAAATCCCAAAAAGTAAAGGAGACAATAGCACTAGCACCATGTTACTAGTCTGCTCAAAAACCAAAGCCTAGGCCACAGCCTCACAGGCACACCACCTCAACAGCTGGTCGCCTAAGTTGAAAGCCACACAGGCAAACCATTGCCTAAGCTACTAGCTTCACTGGCAAGCTTCCACATATGGGTAATAGGATTGCTAACCAAGAGCTAATCCTTTATACCCTCAAACCACGATGTATCGAGTACCACACTTAAGTAACAGGACTGGTTATCACGATGCCACTTCATCACACATTAACCATAATTGGAAACTTACCCAAGGAAGGGTAAAACACAACAAGTGGAAGGTCTCACTGCATAACCTCCACTTCACCACCTGAAAAGGTTAGTACTCAGCGTACTACGAGAAATCAGTACCCCCAAAGGGTACAGGTACCTACCACCACTGAAACACAAATACAGCTGTGCCACTACCAGGGCACACCACAACTAGTCAAACTACAACCAGTGAGCCACTGCTCACCAACCACATGTCAACCATGCCAACACCATGGCACACCTCAATAGGTAAAACAACAACTAACACACACTACTACCGATAGCAAAGCACGAGCCGGAAAGCACGATGCCACCACACGCAGACTACTGGTTCATGATGCCAGTATGCAACCCGGACAACACAACACAAGAACAACCTCTCAGTCTCGCAGTCATGGACGTAAGTCCAACTGCCGCTCCACAACACAAGTAAAGTCAAAGAACTGTGGAGACCAACCAAACCACCACAACCTACAGGTCACACACCCTGCAAGCCCATGCCTGACACCTTTAGAGACTCTGGCACGAGCTCCCTAAAGTGAGGCACTGGTAACAGGACTAGCTGGGGACCAGTACGTCTACTGGTGTCCGTAACCTCCAACTATGAGTGCACTACAAGTGACTAAACACAAACTCTCACAAGTCACTGTCCCACTGTCGTCTTTCCCTCAGCCGGACGATAACTCTCCCCGAGAGCGAGGGTGTCCAGGAAGATGACAAACCTTGACGGTACCACTGTACCAGGACAAACCCGAGCACACTCACGTGCCTGCTCTCTTTGGAACCTGGGGCACCCAACTGAAGAGGCATTCCGGAATAGGCGTCGGACCACCTAACTCGGCAATGCACTAATCACATCATAAACTTATACAACTTTATTACAAACCATGATACAACATAAGGACTAGCTTGACCTGGTCACTCCCGTGACCCATAAGCTATCCTACACATTCATACACATAAATCCCGATAGTCAACCACACTTGGCTTATCATTGGTCAAAAGGTGACCTCCATTGCCACGTCAAACTCATTACTCAGTGACCACTTAATAACTACACTTACACTCCATTAATTAACCATCTTAACCAATCTATAATCACATATTAGAAAGCTAGGGCTAGGTTCACATAGGAACCTCACTGCCCAACCACTACAACAACCGTGCATGTGCCATGCACACACACACACCAACACCACATCCACCACAACGGAGAATGTGCCATGCACATCATCAAACCACGATAACACCACACCGATAACGTAAACCACCCACTAATCGTGTGGGCAACCTGCTCACAGAGCTTTTACGGATGTAATGCACCTTTTACCAAAGCCATGCACGCTAAACATCGATAATCGGATATCCAAATTGCCAAAAGCATGCAAAATAGTGTCCTCGGCTGCAATCACGACAGAGGCCAAGGCCGCCTTCTGATCGCGACATCACGACATGTCGTGATAAGAACCCTTTTGCGATGGTCGGCCTGTCTCTACCTAGTCGTGACAGCAGGGTCCGTCGCCTTCTCAGGCGAAAACCCCGATCCGGGAACCATCTCCAGATTTTCCATGCAAACCACCCCACATGATGTTTCAACCCAGTTTTCATGCTTATTTCACATCCTAGACATGGTATCTACTGTTCTTAAAGCGGTAAACAAACCAACATGCAATCCACGTAACAATCAAGTAGAACTCCCTACCTCCGCGAAGAATGCATAAACTGGCTACAGCACGGCATCTCCCCCGCTCCATGCAACTCCTCCGCATCAAGAGCGCGACGAGAATCGCGTCGGAATGCCGAATCGCCTAGAAAACCTGCGACAACTCCTCTCCCGGTCGAGGAGAGCTTGTGAAAGCTCTGTTCGGCCAGCCTGCTTAAAAACCGCACAGCGGTTGGGAACGCGACAGAGGCCTGTGTCGCGATCTGATCGCGACCTAGGTGACCGTCGCCTTCCCACTCCAGACGTCAGCAGCCCCGCCTCGTGCACGACATGCGACGCACATGCAGATGTCGACTCCAAACAGCGGCAACCTGAACGCAACCCCCATTACCGACGCGTTCAGAACTCGACCTACACCCCCGTCGCGTTCACATCCAGTGAACCAACGGGCACTACGGGCCTAACCTGCCGGCCCACTAAGCTCCACACAATGCGTGGAAACCTCGACCAAGCCCAATGACCCCATATTGCCATGAGCACCACACCAAAACCAATAAACACAGATCTGAACCACAACTAATCAACGATCCGCAAGGATCCGAAAAATACGCTACGTTACATTACTATCACCTAAAAAGGAATGTCGTCCTCGATATTCAAAACGAGCAAAAATAAACCACACTATCACCTAAAAAGAAACAAAGCCATATGCAGAGCTTCCACTACATCCTCTTTCAGACCATTTACTCACTTCCATACTTGCTCTACCTTCCCTTTCTTTTAAATTTATTCCACAATTACTTTATTCTCTCGATCTATTCTGTCATTCCTTATCCTTCAATTTCAAGCGATTCTACTTTGTTATTAGCGATTTATCTCCTTGGACTCAACCTACTTCCACATTTTCCAAGCAATTCTACCTGCTTAATGGCGCTTTATCTGCTTGGGCTCAATCTACTTCCACATTTTCCTAGTTATGCTTGCAACATTTCTTTCTGGGCCATTTTCTTGCTTAAATCCTTCCACTTTACATTGTTTAAAATTTCAAATTTCCAGATATTATTCTTCTATTTACTTATCATCACTAATCATCACTTGGCTTAATTGTGCACAAATCTTTAAATTCCCTTTTAATTACTTAAACTTCAGATAACCTATGAATATTAAATCTTCCACGCTTCCGCTACACTACTCTGATCATACTGAACCTTTCACCAAATATTTCATGAATTCTGGATTTCCTCAATCCATTAATAACTTATTTCGCTTCAAATGTACTTTCCAACTAACTTTACATTTAATACCACTTGATTGACTCCACTCATATTCTATCCGCTGCCTCATTTGCTTCACACTAAATTTTGAATCTTGGAATATATTAATATTGATATACTTTTCCCTTTATATATCTTCTTGCTTCAACAATATTCTCTAATCAATTTAACAAATTTAATTCATATCTTTTCACATCTGCTATTCTCATTACTACACATGCCCGAAAATTTATTTTTACCTTTATTTAGGCCTTGCTCAACTATATGACATGAAATCTCAAAATTTTCTTACCATTAAACTGATTATACTGCTCCTCACCTTTCCTGCTTCCTTTCTCCATGTCCTAATCTGCTCACAATTCCTTAATTGAGTATTATAACTTTACTTCAAATTCCAGAAATATTCTTATAAAAAATTCATTTATTCATCCAAATCACCTTAATGAATATCATTACACAAATTCTTATTACACATTTCCTGAATCATTTAATTATCACTATTCAATAATCTAGCATATTCTTTTTTTCTTCACCTAATCATTAAAACCAAACTTTATTTTCACTATAAAAAACATAACACCATTTTTTTACAAAGTATTTCTCTTAACTAGTCTACTAGCTGACTAATCTCCAGATGCCATTTATGTTGCAATCCTTCATATTAAAATACTGACATAGCAATAAACTGAAACTATTTCCTTTAAACACAATGACCTAACCCACTAATTCATTATTTCACATAACTAACTTACTGCTAATCATAAACATTTCACTATTACCACTCATTCATAAATATGCATTCATAATCCACTTTACTATTTCTTATTACTTCTCAATGGGCTTAACCTTGTCCATTCTATCTTATATAGCTTCAACTTACTTTAATTATTTGGCTTTAACTTCAATCTGCCTCTGACACCAATTTCCCTTCTCCGCTTCACAATCTACACACAATGCTGGCACTACTACTCTTATCTTTAACACTGCAACCATATACAAATCTTTCTGCGAAATCTTTATCTACTACCTCTTACTCTCTCTGTAATCAACTATTCATCTCCACATACACTTACACAGATCTTCATATTAAATTTTCTATTATCCTTATTACTCATGAAAGTACTGCCCTTAAACTCTTTATTACAACTATTCTTAATTACAAATCACACTTAGGATCATCTTGATCACTACTTCACTGCTTACCAACATCTCTCTCATTTTAAGCTAGACTTCCTTACTAGATCATTTCTAACCTAACATGTCATTAATCATATTATTATCTAAGCAATTCCTTAAGACCTTATTACTATAAATCTCAACCTCAATAACTACCTCTGCTACAATTCTCAGCCACAATTTACCCATTTAACAGCCCTGGTCACATAGTCCTATGCCTCATCATAACACTTTTCCCTCTACTATTCCATTACATCACTACCTTATATCTATCTCTATCAGCTTTGTTCCTCATTAAAACACTTTTTACTGAATTTCATAACTAAATCACACCAATTCTTTCAATTTCTATAACATAAAACCTTTAATCAACTATATCTTAACCGCAACTAACACCCCAATAACCACTCACACTACACCACCAACCATACCATTCCTCTGCTATTACACACAATCACTAATCTGACCAACTATACACATAATTCACATACTAAAACTTACATGAAACCGTACTATAAAGCACAAGAAACCACAGACTTACTACTAGCAGTGGAAATTAAATCATGTATTAGGACGTTATAATCTTAATGTCTTTTCATATTCTAACTGGATAATTGCACTGATACCAACTGGGACGGACCACATTGTTCAATCTTGCTAACCTGATACGAGCATGACACGACTCCGCCTCCCGCGAACGGACCGAAATCTCGCAAGGGATATCTCAACACGTATCCAGGAAGAATATAAAAGACAAATCACAACAGTAAGAGACACAAGAAAGTACATGTGCTTATATATGCATATAACAATTTACAACTGTCTCATTACATTATTACATGTCCAAATTAAGAAGAGTACAACTACTTGGGGCATACCCCGAGGGAGCACAAGCTCACACAACTGTACTAACACTACTGCTGGTGGTACAAGTTTGTCATAGCATTTTCATAAGCCACACCGTCGGTAAACACTGAAAAGAACTGTAAGGGAGTGAGCCTCAACAAGTCACTGGCTCAGTAGGGGACTACCCAAAACTACACATAACACGGAAAGACCTCAACCTCAATGGCTCTCACAGGCAACACTGTAGTTAAACCATTACATGCTCACCGCAAAGTATAATTAAATCAGCTGATACAAATCCCAAAAAGTAAAGGAGACAATAGCACTAGCACCATGCTACTAGTCTGCTCAAAAACTGTAAGACTAGCCACAAGCCACACAGGCACACCACCTCAACAGCTGGTCCCCTAACTATAAGCCACACAGGCAAACATTGCCTAAGCTACTAGCTTCACTGGCAAGCTTCCAACATATGGGTAACAGGATTGCTAACCAAGAGCTAGTCCTTTATACCCTCAAACCACGATATATCGAGTACCACACTTAAGTAATAGGACTGGTTATCGATGCCACTTCATCACACATTAAACTATAATCGGAAACTTACTCAAGGAAGGGTAAAACACAACAAGTGGAAGGTCTCACTGCATAACCTCCACTTCACCACCTGAAAAGGTTAGTACTCAACGTACTACGAGAAATTAGTACCCCCAAAGGGTACATGTACCTACCACCATGAGGTACCACCACTGAAACACAAACACAACTGTGCCACTACCAGGGCACACGACAATTAGTCAAACTACAACCATTGAGCCACCGCTCACCAACCATATGTCAATCGTGCCAACACCATGGCACACCTCAACGGGTAAAACAACAACTAACACACACTACTACCGATAGCAAAGCACGAGCTGGAAAGCACGACGCCACCACATGGGACAGACTACTGGTTTATGACACCAGTATCCAACCCAGACAATACAACACAAGAACAACCTCTCAGTCTCGCAGTCACGGACATAAGGTCCAACTGCCGCTCCACAACATAAGTAAAGTCAAAGAACTACGGAGACCAACCAAACCACCACAATCTACAGGTCACACACCCTGCAGGCCCATGCCTGACACCTTTAGAGACTCTTGCCAGAGCTCCCTAAAGTGAGGCATTGGTAACAGGACTAGCTGGGGACCAGTACCTCTACTGGTGTCTGTAACCCCCAACTACGAGTGCGCTACAAGTGACTAAACACAAACTCTCACAAATCACTGTCCCACTGTCGTCTTTCCCTCAGTCGGACGACAACTCTCCCCGAGAGCGAGAGTGTCTAGGAAGATGACAAAACCTCGACGGTACCACTGTACCGAGACAAACCCCGAGCACACTCACGTGCGTGGCTCTCCTTGGAACCTGGGGAACCCAACTGAAGAGGCATTCCGGAATAGGCGTCGGACCACCAAACTCGACAATGCACTAATCACATCATAAACTTATAAAAACTTTATTACAAACCACGATACAAACATAAGGACTAGCTTGAATTGGTCACTACGTGACCCATAAGCTATCCTACACAGTCATACACATAAATCCCGATAGTCAACCACACTTGGCTTATCATTGGTCACAAGGTGACCTCCATTGCCACGTCAAACTCATTACTCGGTGACCACTTAATAACTACACTTACACTCCATTAATTAACCATCTTAACCAATCTATAATCACATATTAGAAAGCTAGGGCTAGGTTCACATAGGAACCTCACTGCCCAACCACTACAACAACCGGTGCATGTGCCATGCACGAACACACACGCAACACCACATCCACCACAACGGAGAATGTGCCATGCACATCCTCAAACCACGATAACACCACACCGATAACGTAAACCACCCACTAACCATGTGGGCAACCTGCTCACAGAGCTTTACGGGTGCAATGCACCTCTTACCAAAGCCATGCATGCTAAACATCGATAATCGGATATCCAAATTGCCAAAAGCATGCAAAATAGTATCCTCGTCTACGATCACGACAGAGGCCAAGGCCGCCTTCTGATCGCAACGTCACGACATGTTGCGATAAGAAACCCTTTTTCGACGGGTCGACCTGTCGCTACCTGGTCGCGACAGCAGGGTTCGTCGCCTTCTCAGACGAAAACCCCAATCCGGGAACCATCTCCGGATTTTCCATGCAAACCACCCCACATGATGTTTCAACCCAGTTTTCATGCTTATTTCACCTCCTAGACATGGTATCTACTGTTCTTAAAGCGATAAACAAACCAACATGCATCCCATAACAAATCAAGGTAGAACTCCCTACCTCCGCAAAGAATGCGTAAACCAGCTACGGCACGGCGTCTCCCCCACTCCATGCAACGTCCTCGCGTCGAGAGCGCAACGAGAATCCCACCGGAACGCCGAATCGCCTAGAAAACCTACGACAACTCCTCTCCTGGTCGAACAGAGCTTGTGAAAGCTCTGTTCGGCCAGCCTGCTTAAAATCCGCACAGCGGTTGGGAACGCGACGTAGGCCTGTGTCACGATCTGATCGCGACCTAGGTGACCGTCGCCTTCCCACTCCAGATGTCAGCAGCCCCGCCTCGTGCACGACACGCGGCGTGCATGCAGACGTCGACTCCAACATCGGCAACCTGAACATGACCGCCACCACCGATGCGTTCAGAACACGACCTACACCCCCGTTGGTTCACATCCAGTGAACCAACGGGCACTACGGGCCTAACCTGCCGGCCCACTAAGCTCCACAGAACACGCGGAAACCTCTACCATGGCCTAATGACCCCATATTGGCCATGAATACCACACCAAAACCAATAAACATAGATCTGAACTACCACTCATCAACAATCCGCAAGGATCCGAAAAATGCACTATGTTACAGCGATGGCTTGGGCCGCCGTGATAGTGTCGCGACAGGGTAGGGCGTCGCGACAAGGTCGCGACGGCCCTTTGCATCGCGACTACAGTAGAGACAGGTAGATCTTGCGAAGTTCCGTGTTTTTGTGGAGTCTTCGCCGCTTTTCGCTTCTCACTGTACCCATGGCACCTGTGCTAGTTCCCTAGTACGGTCCTACACTAGTCATTCGCCCAGTGCTCGGCACCTGAGGGCTTGTCCCATGAGAGAGGTTGTTACCGTTGTCTGGGACCCCCATCCTCATGCGCCTTAGAGGGAGCGTTCGGGGCGACGAGTGTACTCGAGTCACGGACTCTGGAGTTGAGGGGAAAATGGTGGCTAGGATGGCGGCGTCGAGTCATTTGCAGAGCTCTCATGGTTAGGCCTGGGACACCGAGGACAACCGGAATTCTACCCGATGCAGGCTAGCCAGTCCTTTTTCTCATTGCCTTACTCTTTGCGGTCCCGAAACTGCCTAGAGAGGCCAGGCGTGGGACCATAGTCTGGCCAGACTACGGCAGTTACTGTTGTGTACTTTGTGTCCTGCCTTACTCTGACGAGACGTGGAGGTTTGGACCTAGGTCGAGGATAAGAAATCGATGGACGCACCTGACCGGTTGACTAGTGGTAGTGCTTTCCATAACTAGTGTTTCTTGTCCAGGCAGGGTTCCCCCTGTCTGTGTTGCTAGCAGTGTGGTGGTCACGACGAGCAGTCGTACGGAGTTTCCGACCGTGTTGTACTTTCGTACCGTTGCTAGTTAGTAACTTTGCTTCCACACTTCCGTTTGTAGGTTGAAGATAAACTGTTGTTATTTAATTAAGTACATAGTTTTGACTACCTGTTAGAGCTAGTAGGAGATTGGTAGTCCCTACTGAGCTTCTGTTGTAAAGCTCATCCCTCCTTTTCGTAGGTGAGATTTCTCAGTAGCGGCAGGGCACACGCCGGGCGGAGGAGACGGGGCAGTAGTTGTGGTCCCCGTAGCTAGTAGTGGTTCCCCCTCTCAGTGTATGTCACCCTCGGGGTATGCCCGTAAGGGACTTGTTATCCCCTGCCTTTACTTGTACTAGTTGTGTGTGTTGGGACTGTACTTAGAGCGGTACACAGCGGTCTCGCTCTTCTTTCTGTTTCCGCATGTGCCCTTCTAACTTAGCAGTTGACGTTTACTTCCGTTACATATCCTGTTACATTTATATTATAGCCCTTCTGGGTCTCCGGATCCGTGGGCGGCGACCGCGAAAATCGGGTCCTCGGCGTGGACCGAGGGTCGGGTTCTCGGGGTCGTTACATAATAGCTCAGGTATGAATCATTAATTAAAGCCCAACACTTGTTTTTTCTTAATGGGTTTTAATTAATTCACATTTCTTTTTAATTTAACTTCATTTATCTAAATTTTGAAATTGAGAGTTGCTACAATACTAGTCTATTCAGAACCTTATGATGTCCATTCTCAATGGGTCCTTCGATTAGGAACATTTAGAACTTAAGTTTATATGATGACAATCTCATTAATCATAACACCTTATGATTTAGTCATCAACTACATAAATTCATGTACTTCATCATGTGTTAAGAAGATAATAAATATAACATGATGAATATATAAACATTCATTTATTGTTATATCAAGAGTGTTGACTGTGAATACATCAATTGATTAGCTTGTAGGACTTTCACATCTAGTAAAAAGTAATAGTCAAACCCAAGCTCTAGGCAGGCTCTAGAGGTGCCCCTCATAGGTTTAAAAGGTGGCTCCCACTATGTAGCACTTTGCACCATTATGACCTCAAGAGGTGGCTTCCGCTATGTAGCACTTTGCACCATTCTGGCCTCAAGAGGTGGCTCTCATAGCTTAGCACTTAGCTCTATGTGGCCTCAAGAGATGGCTCCCTAAGTGCCTTTAGTTTTTTGTATTTGTAGCATGTAAGTTCTAGCTTCTTGCTTGCTTTGTTTTTCTTAAAGGATTTTCTTCCTGACTGATACTTTTTCTTGGTCAGAATTCTTTGCAGTCGTCTTGATAGGAGAGCTAATTCATCAATGTTTATGTCACTACTTTCACCAGCAGTGGTTTCATGTGTGCTTGTTTCTTTTGTTTTTAATGCATTACAGACCTTTTTTCTTGAGGTGCTTTCTCCTAACCTCTCCATGTTTATTTCATGAGCCATTAGTGGCCCGATGAGATTTTTCAAAGATATGGCAGAGAGGTCATTTGCTTCTTCTATAGTTGTGACCTTGGGAGTCCATAAGCTTGGCAAGGATCGTAGAATTTTCCTTACCATGTCTCTTGTGTCATATTTCTTTCCAAGCCCTGCAAAACCATTAGTTATCAATGAATCTGGTATACATTTGTGTAATGGTCTCACCAGTCATCATTTGAAACTTTTCATATTGTGTAACCAAGATGTCAATCCTAGTTTCTTTCACCTTGCCTGTTTCTTCGCATGTAATTCATCCCACATTTCCTTAGCAAATTTACAAGCGGAGATCATGTCAAATTCTTTCTTGGACAAAACACAGCATAAAATGCTTATGGATTTACTGTTCTGAGATAGCATTTTCTTGTTATTTTCTGTGCAACTTTCTTTTGAGGAAAGAATTATTAGATCTCCATCTTCTATATTTCTCCATAGTTAATAGCCGTATCTTTGAAAGAAAAACTCCATTCTTGTTTTCCAGTAGTGTTATCTTCTCCATCAAATAGGGGTGGCCTGTTGACAAATAGATCTCCGGCATAACCTTGAGTTGCCATTGATCTTTACTCTCAGATCGTGAGATGTTCTGATTTCTACGAGATACATGGCTCAGATACCACTTGTTGTCTAGTTAGCAAGCTTAAAAGGGGAGTTCAATAGGTCACTTTGACAATTTCTACAGGCCAAAAAATAAATCTTAAACATGATTGTTAGTGCTAGATAATTGCATAAATACACTTAAAAAATCAAGCACACAGAAGACACAAACTTATCTTGGTTCAGCATTGAGCTAGTAACGACCCGACCTCCCGGACCCTCGCCAGGGGTCCCGAGGGTCGCGCCGCCACCCACGGATCCGAAGACCCGGAAGGGTTAGAAGAAATAGTCTAGTAAGATATGTACTGAATTTAAATAACTATAACAATATGTACAATATACAAATGTCTGTACAATCTGCCCCAAGCAAAAGCACAGGTACAAGAAGAAAGGTGCAGTCCTTAAGGGGCATGCCCCGAGGACTTTCAAAGCACAACTCTCAGCTCACTCGGCTACAAGAGCTCACAACGCTTGCTCTCACTGCTGCTGACAACACACGGCGCCACAGCCGCCTCCGCAACCCGTCCGACACCGAGCTCTCGCGACGATGAGCCCCTAGCTGAAGGAAGTAGGGGGGTGAGCCTCGCGAACAAGGCCCAGTAGGGATTACCAGTCCCTCACCGGCCAGAGCAACAGGAACTCCGAAAACAAGAAAACTACACTAGAAAGCTGTAAAGCGAGAAACCCCTACAGCATGATACTACGAAGCAGCAGAAGAGAACAGCACAACGCCACGACCACCAACCGAGGTCGGGACACACACATGACTCCCGCAGAAACCAACGGAGTCGAGCACACACAGCTGGAAGCAACCCTCAGCACACGTGCTGAGACCACGGAACAACCAAGTGAGAACGACGTCTCACCTCAAGCACAGCTACCTCAGACCTCCACAAGGTTGAGGGCCCACAAGCAGAACCACCCCAGACCCCGGACACACTGCAAGGTCGGGAAGCTACATACGTCGGTGCCACCACGGACTGGCACCTAAGAACGGGACCACGGAACCGAGAGAACACCGAAGCGGAAACCACCAGAAGCACGGGTCTGCACGAGGCTAGACCAACGACACCCACAGAAACTAGGCACAGCCAGGCTATAACCGTCGTACAAGCTAGGGCAACGGATAACACTTGGAAACGTCATGAGGAAACGTCGTCACAACTACAACAACCAAGCCACCGCCGCTAGCACCCAAGAGGGGGACCCACAGTCCAGACGCTATGCTCGCTAGCCTAGCTCCTGCCTCCGCCCCCGTGCAAGGGCGAGACAGAGCCGCCACAGAAACACACAACACACGCAACACTGCAGCCTAGACAAGCTGCGGCCTCACGCCTGACATCATTACGTGGCTCCGGAACCAACACAGAGAGAGGCAGTGAGACAAGGGACTGACTAGCCTGCACCATGTAGAACTCCGGCCATCCTCGGTGTCCCAAGCCTAGTCAAGAGAGCTCTACAAACGACTCAGTGCCGCTGTCCAAACCACCGTTTTCCCCTCAGCTCCAGAGTCCGCCCTGTCGGCTGCCAACTCGAGCACGCTCGTAGCCCCGAACACTCCCTCAAAGTCTCCCGAGGACGGGGGTCCCAGATAACGGTAACAACCTCTCAGATTGGGGACAAGCCCTCGCGTGCCTAGCACCAGGCGAATAGGTGGGGCAGCACACAAAAACCACGCCAAACTGCTGGCTTGTAACACACGACAAGCCCAGCGAGCACGAGGCATGCACAGACCCCCAGGAGGGCAGTCGGCCAACCAACCACGCACGGAAAAGCCGGAGCCTCGGAACACTACCAGCCAACACAGAAACATGTCGCTCTGCTAATAATCGATTGACCACCAGTCAATCGATTATTAGACAGACACGGCCCTCCTGGAACCACTGCCAGAACACGGCCATGAAGGTGTCACATTCGGTCACTGAACGCAGGGAGGCAACTAGCCGTGTTCCCTACCAGAAGGTCCTAAGGGCAAGGCCTGCCCTAGGGCACACGCCGACACACAACTGGGCCCATGGAAACACCCGAGGTGACACAAGCACTGTCGCGACCCCCAAGGCCGTCGCGACACCATCACGACGGGGGAGGGTACTGCGACAGCCTTATCGCGACGGGGCAAGGCGTCATGACAGCAGACCCTGTCGTGACCCGGAATCGCGTCGCAACAACGACCCTGTCGCGACCGGGAGGCACGTCGCGACGGCCTTATCGCGACCGCCAACCGTGTCGCGATAAGGTCGTGCCCGACCGGGCCGATGCCTCCTCTGATGTCGCGACGTGCCGAGCCATCACGACACCAGCAGGGAGGCAGACCAATGGGATCCCCAATCCCGGGCCGCCCATAAACCATACAAACACACCACAAGGGGGAGGGGAGCATGGGGAAAGCAGTAAAGCTATCTATAAACCCCGAGGGGCTCCCAATCCACCTAGATTGGGAAGGGCACAAGAAATCCCTACCTCTCACGAAGAACTGAACCCACGAAAGGCATTCACGACGCACGGCCACCTCCTCCTCACTCCACGATGCCGCTCCCACGCTCCGCCACGAGCCGCCGGCCGCTCCACGCCCGGATCGCCTGAGGGGAGCCTCCCCATCACCGGAGAAGAGGGGAAAGGGAAGAAGAGGAGAGAGAGGGGAAAGGGGTAGCCGGCCAGTGCCTTAAGCCCCCGGCACCCAGAATGCGACGGCTCTCCCCGTCGCGTTACGAACATTAACGTGACGGGTCAACAGACCGCGACAAGAATGCGCCCCCCAAGGGCACCGCTCGCGACAAGAATGCGACAGGCAACCCAGGCGCGACAAGAACACGGTGCACACCTGCGTTGCAACAGGGAAAACTATCGCGTCGGGCACCCCCGACGCGAAACTAACGCGTCTCCCAGCCTGGACGCATTAGTGGCCAGTCATCCCAGACACTGGATAGAAAGCTGGGAAGCCGTGTCTTACATTCTACCCCCCTTAAAACAGTTTTGTCCTTGAAATTGGAACAAGCCCAGAAGATCCCGAGGCACGAACGAAACACCGGGAGCAACCGCAAGACCAATGCGAATAAGCCACTAAGTCTCATTACGACTTTCTTGCAGCAACAATCGCACAACCAAACTCACGCGGCACACGAAGCCAGAAAACCAACGGCTCACACAACGAGCCCCAAAACACACAAGAAGCACAGAATCGAAAACCCAACGGCTCACAAGATGCTCCAACACACCTGGAGCACCAAACTGAGAAACCAACGGCTAAATCCAGCCACACGTGGGGCGCCCAAATGGAACGACAATCCCACCGGTGCCGAGCAACGCCAAATTCGGCCCGAACAGCGGGAAACGTCGGCCGAAAACTACACGGCTGCAGTCACCAACAGACCTCACTGTTGGGACCAACCAATCAGCAACCCACTCTGTCACCGGAAAAACCCGACAGAGGGCACGGTTGCCAACACCACACGAGAATCGCCTAAGAACGACCACAAGTCTCAGGGAATGGCCTCACATTACTAGCATCAGCTAGCACCGGTCACCAGCCCAACCAAGATGCCACGCAAGTGACAAGAACCAGAGCAATATCATGCTCGCGGAGGATCCACAACACATGGAACGACGTCCACTATCACCACTAGGTCCCACCCAGACCTTCCTCACGGTCCAACAGGGACAGCAAACGCATGCAGAGAACCTCAACACGCGAAAACGGCATCCACTGTCACCACTAGGTCTCACTCAGACCTTCCTCGTGGTCCAACAAGAACACTAAACGCACGCGGAGCCACAAAAACAGGGAGTTACATGTTAGTTATGGGTGTCCTCAAGCCAATCATAACTTGTACAATCTTGTTCTTTGATAATAATAATAAGGCTTTTATATTCATTATGTGTAATTCGTTTATCGTTTCATTATGAAGTCCATGAATATACGCAATGGATATTAATTATGATGAGATCATAACAATGAGATTAATATCCTTTAACGTATATTCTTAATTGTTCCTAGTCGGGGGATATCGAGAAGGACATCGAATATCTGGTTAGGCTAGTACAGGTTGCACCTGCTCATATGATGAGGGTGGCTGGTCTCATAGTCACTTGTGTGGAGACACTAAGGTGAATCTGTAGGTGCTCATTGGAGAATGAGTTCACTGAACTGAACCGTTATGAATCGCTGGATGGTAATATTACCTTACTGTCAACCAACTAGATTCATTGTCACAGTGGCGTGATTGGTCCTTAGACCTGAGACACCAAGGACACCTTGTTGGTGGACTTCTGGGTTTTGACCTTGACTTATAGATCTCTAGCCATGAGGTCTTAATCAGTTAAGTGATCGGATCTAGCGAAATACCTTCGAAGGTGATTGTGTGGTCAATATGGGATCGCTCGCTCTCGGTAATAGGAGAGTGAATGCTCTACGGAAGGATGCCTGATAGTCCCTGGCCAGGGCAAGACTACTTATCAGAAAAGGATTTTCTAATATTGTTATGCGGCATCTAAACCAAGTGAGTACACACATTAGGGTTTGACAGTTACCATACCCTAAGTGCACTCGGGAGCATTGTACGAGCGAAGGATTATAGTCACGTGGTAACTAATGATACAAAAGGTTCCTTGAATGGGTTGCTGAACCCCAATGCTTTCCAGGATCAAGTGGTGTTGCTTGGCACCAACTTGATTGGAAGCCCGGTCAATTATCGTGAGACGATAATTGATTGTGTAATTAATTAATATGAGATGTTAATTAATTACCATAAGTCAATAAAGAGTTATTGAGCTTAATGGGCTGAAAACTGGACTAGCAGTTGGGCCTAGAGGGTCACACGTATAAGAGCTCCGAGCAGACTGGGCAAGGTGTTCTTTATAGACAATGACTGGGTTTTTATGAAAAACCGTGGTGTCTATAAAATACGCTGAGAGTTAAACCCTGGGCCAAGCTCCAGGCTTAACCCTGCCGCCTCCCTCCTCCTCTCTCTCCCAGGGCGCCCCCCACCCTCTCTCTCCTCTCTTCGGCACATGGTGGAGCTGAGATCCGGGAGACGCGTGGAGAACGAGGAGATCCCGTCTGCGTCCGGAGCTCGCGTGGATACGTCTAGAGGCCGGACACTTGAACGGCTTGAAGCATCGCGCCTTCTGCGCCACCTCCTCCTCGGATTCGGGAGTTACGCACCCCCGCAAAGGTAAAGATATATCTGCCTGTCTGCGGGTTCACGTTTTGTTCGATCCGACCGCCGGCAACGATATCTATCTGTGGAAATCGCGTTTTCGCTGCTGCCCCCCGATCATTTCCTTACATTACACGCTCCACAACGTGGCACACCGCGACGGGAATACGGAAGATGTCTAAGGTTAAGCCAAAGCCAGACACCTCACAACGTCAACAAACCCCGTGGTCGAGTACTAACAAGCCAAAAGGCCTCACCATCACCAGACGAACCGAGAGGAGACTCCGCCATCGGCTTCCAGACTCACCAACACCGCGCATAGTGGAGAATCAACGAGGAGTTGGCAGCATACCTGCCACGCGCACACAGGGCTCAGCGCGGGTACCAGCATGCCAACCACCAGAAAGACGGACAACCACATGGGAACCGAAACAACCGCAGAAGTCGAGGTAGCACGTCGACCTCAGAGGGACCCAGACCAAAGCAGGGTACCACAACCGAACACACTCGCTCCGAAAGCGAGAGGGAAACTCGAACACATGCTACGACCATAGCCTGGCGTACCACTGATAGGGCTACCTAGACAAGGCAAAGCAGCCACCCCACAGCAGTAACGGTACAACCACGAGGCGTAGGCCAGCACAAAGCATCTCAGAGGCGGAAAGCTCAATGCCTCCAACACCGAGCGAAGTCGTAAGACGACGCACAATTCTCACAAATAGGCACCCGGCACAACACATGGTGCTATCACCAGCACCGGAGCCACCCAAGGTGAATGCAATGCACCAGGCTCCAGATGGCCACTAACCCAAACACTTGAGGACGAGCACACGGTGCTACCACAACACCCAAACTAACAAAGTCAACACATGTGCACCAGCGGCCGAAACAACATGGGTAACGGGAAGGACTCTCCACAAGAGACCTGCCCAATGCCACACACAAAAACCACAAGCCTGAGAGGGCACAACAGGCCACGCCGGCCCGACCCTTAAGCACAAAAACACGAAGCATCGACTCTACCACATGGGGAGCAAAAGAACACACAGCGACTCTCAAGCGTCCAAGAGCAAGAGGCACCACCTCTATCGTGACCGATAGAGAGGCCAAACACGAAGATAACGACACAAAAAGCCTCCAAGGCACAATCGAGCACACACCGGAGAAACGCTTGCACGAGCAAGCTAAGCAAAAAGACCAATGCACAGCAGAGCAACGCTCACGCCTGTAGCCTGACAGAAAACGGTACTACCTCACACTAAACCAACAGGGACCCAGTGCCCCAAATTTTTCAGGCAGGCAGCAAGAAATAATCAATGATGACGGCACGAATAGGTCCACCGACCCACGGTGCCACCAGAAAACGACAGCACGAGGAGAGAAACTAGCTCAACCTAAAAATAACTCAAGGGAAGATGACTCCACCAAAAGGTCACAATGATGAGCACCTTGGCAACACAACACCACAGTGGAGCATCGCCACCCTGAGCAACCAATGAAAAGCAGAGGAAGGAGACACACACAACGAGTCTCTTCCACGCACGAGAGGGAAAACCACAACGCAAGACTGACGCTTCCATAAGAAGCACAGCCAGCCAAACACCCACTGCACTCACCAGACCACCATCTGGTAGAGCACGTAGGGCGCGAGAAACGAAGCAAACCATCTGAGCCACGGGGACACGCAGTCCCACCAGCACAACCGAGAAACTTGGAAACGACTAATGAGACAAGCTGGCCAACGCAGCAGCCAGACGCACGGCCAAGCGCACCACACTTTGACCGACAACGCCTAGGCAGACTGTAACACGGACAGTCCAACCGACAGTAATGATAGCTCATCTCTACAGAGAGAGAGAGCAGCGACAACCAAAACAACACGAAGTACCTTTGGGGAGAACCTCCAACAAAAGCGCTAAGGTCGTCCTAGGAGAACCTCACCAGAACGCAGCCAACCAAACGGCACACTTCGAACCATAGGGACAACACAACGGTGGCCCAAAAGAAACACAGAGCACTCTTGGGAAGAACCTCCACCAGAAGCGACAATGGGCGATCCTGGGAAGAACCTTCACCAAATGCACAACCCAACGACCAAACAACACAGACCATCAGAGAGAACACTGCAGCAAGCAGAACTGCAGAAGCAACGCAAGCAGGTCCGGGGAGAACCTCCACCAGAACCACCAAGGCACTATTCTAGGAAAACTCGTCAGAACGCACCAGCCAAACCAACAGCACACCTCAGACTCTGAGGTAGCACGGAACAGTAGAAACAAGTGCGAAACAGTCCTGAGAAAAATGCTCACCAGGACAACAGCAAACGGTTCTGGGAAACCTCACCAGAACACAGGGCAACCATGCGATGCACCTCGGCCTAGAGGACAACGCCACAGCAACTAGAAACAAGCACAACACAGTTCTGGGGAAACCTCACTTCCGCCAGAACCAACAGAGAAGGACTCTGGGAGCACCTCACCAGAGCTCACAACCAGTCAACACCAGGCCAACAACAACCATAGGTAAGTGTCGTAGCGCTCAACCTGTGATGCAACACGGCACACAGAACATTTGCTTAGCTCGAGCAACAATGTCGACCAAGTAGAGCACGGCGCACAACAGTGCACAGACAAGAGACCACACATATAACAACCACAACACACACCCCAACAACAAAGGGGCAGCCAACAAGGCAGAGACACCTTCCATCGGTTTCACAAGCACCAACTCTGCACCGGTGAAGGCCACACCACACGCAGGCTCCGAGTGACCACACTTGCCACACACATGGCATAGCAACAACTGCAACCCGCGGCACACGCACGAACCTTGCAGGGAAGCCGCACACCTGTAAAACAATTGAAAGCACAAGTCTAACACTAGTCGAACGGTGTCAGCAGTGCACTAGTACCTTTCTTTGGGACAACTATAGTTATTAACTCTTTACAAATCTCAGTAGACTCCTCGCCCTGATACCACTGTAATGACCCGACCTCCCGGACCCTCGCCAGGGGTCCCGAGGGTCGCGCCGCCACCCACAAATCCGAAGACCCGGAAGGGTTAGAAGAAATAGTCTAGTAAGATATGTACTGAATTTAAATAACTATAACAATATGTACAATATACAAAGGTATGTACAACGTGTCCCAAGCAAAAGCACAGGTACAAGAAGAAAGGTGCAGTCCTTAAGGGTCATACCCAAGGACTTGCAAATCACAACTCTTAGCTCACTCGACTACAAGAGCTCACAACGCTCGCTCTCACTGCTGCTGACAACACACGACGCCATAGCCGCCTCCGCAACCCGTCCAACACCGAGCTCCCGCGACGACGAGCCCCTAGCTGAAGGAAGTAGGGGGGTGAGCCTCGCGAACAAGGCCCAGTAGGGATTACTAGTCCCTCATCGGCCAGAGCAGCAGGAACTTCAAAAATAAGAAAACTACACTAGAAAGTTGTAAAGTGAGAAACCCCTACAGCATGATACTATTAAGCAGCAGAAGAGAACAGCGCAACGCCATGACCACCAACCGAGGTCAGGACACACACACGACTCCCGCAGAAACCAACGGAGTCGAGCACACACAGCAGAAGGAACCCTCGGCACACCTGCCGAGACCATAGAACAACCAAGTGAGAATGATGTCTTACCTCAAGCACGGCCACCTCAGACCTCCACAAGGTGAGGGCCCACAAGCAGAACCACCCCGGACCCCGTTCACACCGCGAGGTCGGGAAGCTACACACGCCGGTGCCACCACGGACTGGCATCCAAGAAAGGGACCACGGAACCGAGAGAACACTGAATCGAAAACCACCAGAAGCACGGGTCTGCACGAGGCCAAACCAACGACGCCCACGGAAACTAGACACAGCCAGGCTATAACCGCCGTGCAAGCTAGGGCAACGGATAACACTTGGAAACGTCGTCACAACAATAACAACCAAGCCACCGCCGCTAGCAGCCAAGAGGGGGACCCGCAGTCTGGACGCTCTGCTCGCTAGCCTAGCTCCGCCCTCCGCCCCCGCGCAAGGGTGAGACAGAGCCGTCACATAAACACACAACACACGCAACACCGTAGCCTGGACAAGCTGCGGCCTCACGCCTGACACCACTACGTGGCTCCGGAACCATCGCAAAGAGAGGTAGTAAGACAAGGGGCTGACTAGCCTGCACCGGGTAGAACTCTGGCCGTCCTCGGTGTCCCAGGCCTAGTCAAGAGAGCTCTACAAACGACTCAACGTCGCTGTCCAAACCACCGTTTTCCTCTCAGCTCCAGAGTCCACCTTGTCGGCTGCCAACTTGAGCACGCTCGTAGCCCCGAACACTCCCTCAAAGGCTCCCGAGGACGGGGGTCCCAAGTAACGATAATAACATCTCAGATCGGGGACAAGCCCTCGAGTGCCTAGCACCGGGTGAACAGGTGGGGCAGCACACAAAAACCACGCCAAACCACTGGCTTGTAACACACGACAAGCCCAGCGAGCACGAGGCACGCACAGAACCCTAGGAGGGCCGTCGGCCAACCAATCATGCATGGAAAAGCCGGAGCCTCGGAACACTACCAGCCAATACAGAAACACGTCGCTCTGCTAATAATTGATTGACCGTCAGTCAATTGATTATTAGATAGACACGACCCTCCTGGCACCACTCCCAGGACACGGCCACGAAGGTGTCACATTCGGTCACTGAACGCAGGGAGGCAACCAGCCACGTCCCCTACCAGAAGGTCCTAAGGGCAAGGCCTGCCCTGGGGCACACACCGACACACAACCGGGCCCACAGAAACACCCGAGGCGACATAGGCACTGTCGCGACCGCCAAGGCCGTCGCGACACCATCGCGACGGGGGAGGGTACCGCGACAGCCTTATCGCGACGGGGCAAGGCGTCGCGATAGTAGACCCTGTCGCGACCCGGAACCGCGTCGCGACAACGACCTTGTCGCGATCGGGAAGTGCATCGCGACGGCCTATCACTGTAGACGGTGATTTTCCCTCTACCAGCTTTGTTCGGGGAAAACACAGTCCCACAATGGAATTCAGGGGGAACAGAAGAATGTGTGTGTATGCATGATGGATGTGTGTAATCGCCAGGCGCGCGCAGGCGCCAAAGGAAATGGGTAAAAAGGAAGGCTGGATGTACTTGCCTTTCACCCGAGAAAAGTGGGAGCCTCGTGGCGGGTTTTCCTTCCTTCCGACGTCGGCCGGTCGACGAGGAAGATTTGATTCCGAATTTCCTTGCAAAATGGAAGAAAACAAGAAACAAGTGAATGAGAAGTTAGACTACGTAGTGCAGCAAATGTAAACAGGGAAGGAGTATGTAAAACATGAAAATGGAGGCTAACACACCTCGTGGAGGTGGTGTTAAACCCCTAAGGATTGGGTGGGTGCGAAATGCAATGTAGATATGTGTGGGGGTGTGAAATGCATGTCCTAAAGAAAGTAAAAAAAAAATGAAAGGGGTGTGGAGAGAGGATTGGCGGCGTGGCCCGGCGATGACGAGAGATAGAGAGTGTGAAGGAGGGAGCCGACGGAGGTCCTCCTGCCACGCTCCCACGCTCGGAAGTTCCACCACATGAGGAAGAAGATGCGGGAATGACGATTCGGCCCCGGGTCACGCTCCCTCGATTCGTCGGACTCTCGCCTCGGAAGGATGAAACACGGAAGCTCGTGGGTTGAGAGGGGAATCCAGCAGGGCTTCACCGTAGTTGAGGATGGATGCCAATGAAGGTGTCCCGGGTCTATATTTATAGGCAAAACCGCGTCCAAATAGGTAGATGCCTATTGATCTTGAAAAGCATTTGCCTGACAAGCCGCTATTAAGGAAGTCAAACTGATGTGATTGGCTCAGGGCGGCGAAGCTCGCGACCATGACTATGAATCGCGTCTAGTCCGTACGCCACATTTCGTAAGTCAAAAATCATATCTCTGACGAATTTGCTCCTGATTTGACTTTCATAGAAAGCGGCGGCCGTGCCGAACACGATTACAGGATTTGCCATGATGGCCATTATGGGCTCATAAATGACGCGCCTTGCCGGCGCAAAATTCTGAGTTTGACTTCATAATAGCGGCCAGACAGGTGGACGCTTTTATGAGAAACATCATGATTTCGAAACGTGGTCCATTTAATGCTGCGACTTAACGGGCAGGTAAGACTTTGACTTTGAATTCGCGGCCAAGCAGTAAGACGCATATTAAAATAGACCATGTGTCAGAAATCAAGTGGTTTTTCACGACGACATGAAAGCCGCGGATCAATACCCAAGAGGCGTCCACTAAGCTGGACGCTAATTGTTTATGATCGACAGACCCTTCAAAGAGAAGACTGAACTAATCTTAAGAAAATAGGATCAACACTCCAAAGATTAATTAAAAGGAGCCATTTTGAGGCATCACGGTGTAACATGAAATCTGCTCAATGTGAAGCCAAATTGGCATGTCTACAATCGCGGCCGCCAACTGCATCGCGATAAGGTCGCGCCCGACCGGACCGACGCCTCCTCTGATGTCGCGACGCGCCGAACCATCGCGACACCAGCAAGGAGGCAGACCAACGGGATCCGCAATCCCGGGCCGCCCACAAACCATACAAACACACCATAAGGGGGAGGGGAGCATGGGGAAAGCAGTAAAGCTATCTATAAACCCCGAGGGGCTCCCAATCCACCTGGATCGAGAAGGGCACAAGAAATCCCTACCTCTCACGAAGAACCGAACCCATGAAGGCCTTCACAACGCACGGCCACCTCCTCCTCGCTCCACGACACCGCTCCCATGCTCCGCACGAGCCGCCGGCCGCTCCACGCTCGGATCTCCGGAGGGGAGCCTCCCCATCGTCGGAGAAGAGGGGAGAGGGAAGAAGAGGAGAGAGAGGGGAAAGGGGCAGCCGGCCAGCACCTTAAGCCCCCTGCACCCAAAACGCGACGGCCCGCCCCATCACGTTACAAACCTTAATGCGACGGGTCATTGGACCGCGACAAGAACGTGCCCCCCAAGGGCGCTGCGACAACGCGATTGGCCGTACTGACACACCTTCCACTCTGACAGGCATCAGGCGACCGACAGCGGAACACAACAAACATTGTCGCGACCCGTTGACCGGTTGTGACAAGAACGCGACAGGCAACCCGGGCGAGACAAGAACCCGGCACACACCTGCATCGCAATAGGGATAACTGTCATGTCGTGCACCCCCGACGTGACACTAATGCGTCACCCAGCCTGGATGTGTTAGTGGCTAGTCATCCCAGACACCGGACGGAAAGCCGAGAAGCCGGGTCTTATAGAGCCTCCCCTCAGTCTTACTTCCAGTCCCTAAGAACACTTGGGATTTCACTAGCCAAGGTCTAATCCCCCTCAATGGACATACAACACCTAGCTCCCCACTGGTCTTCCCTTCTACACAAGGGAAATATTGAGTGCAATCCCTCAGCTGGACAAACCACCTAGCACACCACTGGTCTTCCCTTCTTCACAAGGGGAACAACGTTTGCACATCAAGCCTTCTCTTCAACCGAAGAGGCACAACCTGTATCTCAATGAGATATCTAGCCAAGGGTCCCTAAATCGAATCCAATATGAACAATGGAGAGGCTTGATCTAAGAGGATGCCTAAGATGATCAAAATATACAAGGGATCACTCTCTTAGATGAACAATAGATCTCTCTAGAATGAAGTGTTCAATAGGAACGCAATGAGAGAGAGAGGGTGAAAGCTAGAAGATGTTGGCTTCAATGCTCAACTTTCTTTTCTTCACACAAGTTGAGGGATGTCTAGCTGGCATTTTTTTTGTGAATGCATCATCTCCTTCTTTTGTAGACTCCTTTGTGAAGATATCTGTTGAGATGTCTATTAGAGTCTTGTTCTTCATTAGCATGTGCATGTTTCCAAGGCATTAGCAATGTCTAATGTATGCTTCATGTGAGTATCGGATATCTACAACATTTAATGCACAGAGGGAGCTGTTAGGTAAGAGAGATCATACATCAGTCAACACTCATACCTCTTTTGCAGAACTCCACGTTTCCAGTTGTAACGTCGCGCATTTTCAAGATCCTTGTGGATCCTGTGTTTAGCGCTTGTGAGGCCAATCCGTGGCCAATGTGGCTTATGGTCAGTGTGTATTTGTGTCTTTGGGGCATATTGGGCCGACAGTTTGGGCCCGTAGCACCCTGGAATTCTCTGTCTGTGAACGCGATAGAGGGGGTCGTCGTGTTCTGAACGCGACAGCCCTGCCTGTCGCGTTCTGAAAGCCACCAGGGATCGGCGACTTGCAGACGTCAGCCATAGGAAGGCGACGCCCAGGTCTGTCGCGATGAGGTCACGGCGGAGTGGTCCGTCGCGTTCTTAACCGTAAACGGTGCTTAAACCCTGATGGCCAGAACAGAGCACAGTATGCTCTGTTTGGCCAGCGGGAGGTGCTGCGCGGCTTTCCTGGGGTGTTTCGGCATGGAAGCTTGCGGTTTGGCATGTTCTCGCCGCAGGGAGTTCATGTGGAACGGGAGAAATGCCATGGAATCGCCGTGTTGCCCGTTCTTCGTGGAGGTAGGGTAATTCTCCCTATTTTCGGGCTGTAGATCACGGGTGACGATCGTTCAACTTGTTATTTGCATTTCTAACAATAGATACCATGAATAGGGACTCACAAAAGCATGAAAAACATGAATTAAGGGTGGTTTGCATGGCGTAGGGTGGTAATCTGTGGAGAGGATCCCGGATTAGGGTTCCTGTCTATGAAGGCGACGGAACCCCCTGTCGCGATCTGAATGCGACAATTCGACCCGTCGCGTTCAGGTGGGGAACGTGACATGTTGGTGCGTCGCGTTCATGTGGTGAACGCGACATATCGGGCCGTCGCGTTCTGTAGGCGACACTGGCCCATGTCGAGACCACAGCTGAGTGATCTAAATGTGCATGGCTTATGTGATATGATTATTCGATTGTTGTTTTTCGATGTATTTGGTAATATCGTGCGGTGCATTGGCACCTGTGGCGCTCTGGGAGCGCGTGTTTACGAGGCTAGCATGTTGATTACGTAGCTAGCTAGTGGTTTACGTGTTGGCATGGTATGCACGCGAGACGTGTTGTGTTCACATATTGTGGACAGTCAGTACTCGTGAATGTCATGAGATTTCACGTGGTTTTGTGTGGTGCGCACGTGGTTTTGTGTGCGTGGTAGGTAGTGCGACGTCTACCGTGGTTACCTCTCCAGTTGGGTGCCCCAGGTTCTCTGTGAGCCAGGCTGTTAGTTCGGGGCTTGTCATGGTACTTGTGTTATACCGTCGAGGTCTGTGTCGTCTGTCCTGGACACCCTCACTCCTTTGTTTGAGTTGTACATCCGACTGAGGGAAAGACGACAGTGAGACAGTGACTCTTGAGTTTGTTTTTAGTTACTTGTAGCGCACTCTTAGTTGGGGGTACGGACACCGGTAGTCGACACTGGTCCCCAGCTAGTCCTTTCCAGTGTCGCACTCTAGGGTGCTCCGGCCAGAGACCCTAGGGGTGCCAGGCATGGGCCTGCGGCTATGTACCCGCAGGAGTGGTGTTTAGTTGGTCTCCACAGTTATTTGACTTTTTCACGTGGAGCGACAGCTGGACCTTTCGTTCGTGGCTGCGAGACTGAGAGGTAGACCTGTGTTTGTTTGTCTGAGTCAGTTACTGGGGTTGCGAACCAATCTATGTGGCTCGAGTGTGGCAGTCTCTACTTTAGCACGTACACTTGGCTGAGTTTTACCGTTTATTTATTTACTCTGTTTAATATAGTCGGCAAATGGTTAGTATATTTATTGCTTTGATATCCTGCGTGGTTGTGCTATGAATTGCTAGTATAGTTTACTGCTTCCGTACTTGCGTATGGTTTGCTCGAGTTGGGGGAGTTCCCTGCTGAGCCAGTGACTAGTAAGGCTCACCCCTACTGCCCACAGGTGAAGGCGAGGAGGAGGTTTCATTACCATCTTCCAGTTCAGGGCCGCACCGCAGCGGTGTTGGGCCAGCACCCCCAGCAGTGTAGCTTTTGTAGCAGTGTGGCTTCTTTCTTCAATTGTACCAGTTTACCTCGGGGTATGCCACAGGCTCCTATACTTCCTTTTACATTTGTTAAAATTTGGCTATGTAAATCTCGTATAATATGTATAAAATGGTGAATTATGTGTGTGAGCATGTGTGTTCCTTTCTGTTTACACGGACTCGTATGTGGTATCCCTTGCGAGGCTACGCCCGTTCGCGGGAGGTGGACTTGGGTCAAGTTCGTTATTGGTTTAACGGGCTTGAATGAGGCGTTCCGTCATAGTTGGTATCAGAGTGAGGTCCGTGTGAATATAAAGGAACCGGGAAGTTACATAGCCTTATTTCTACACTGGTACACTGCTGGTAGCTGACCCTGGTTTTATAATCACCTTTTTTTTTGTAATTGATATGTTATTTGTGCAGGAAGTTGAGATGGTTGATAGAAGAGACTGAGGTGGTGGAGGAGAGGACCCTGAGGAGTCCACTCAGTGTATGATTGAGAGGATCTGGGAGAGCCTCACCGATATTCAGATGAGGATGGATCAGCAGGCACCGATACCCCCAGTAGCAGTACCACCAATTCCACCACCGCCGGGGGGTGGAGGTACCTTATGTGGCACCCGCACCACCACCACTACCAGTAGTGGCAGCAGAAGAGCCGATGATGCAAATTGAAAAGTTTCTGAGGTTGCAGCCTCCCACTTACATAGGAGGGCCGAATCCAGATACCGTAGAGCACTGGATTCATGAGATTGAAAGGGTCTTTACGACCATGAGGTGTCCAGTAGTGGATAGAGTTGTGCTAGCCGCATATCAGTTGAGAGGCTTTGCACAGCAGTGGTGGCGTCTGAAGATGCAGACCACCTTTGCAGGCAGGACAGAGGAGGTTATTACTTGGTCAGAATTTCTTGAGGCATTTAATGACACATTTTTTCCACTTCAAGTGCAGCAGGCAAAAAGAGAACAATTTCGAACTCTTCAGCAAGGTAATACCTCAGTTTTAGAATATCAAATGCGATTTATGGCACTTAGCCGGTATGCTCCTTATGTGGTATCAGATAATGCTATGATGGTTGAATATTTTATTCGGGGTTTAAGAGTGGAGTTGTAGGATGCAGTAATACTGCTATTGTGTAGAACAGTTGAGGAGGTAGCTCAGAGAGTAGCTACACTTGAGAGGTCTATTCGGACTCGACAGGCGAGCGAGTCAGGTTCGGGTAATTTCCGGCTACCCCCGCAGGCAGCAGGAGTCAGTCAGGGAAAAGCACCAGTAGGACCTTCATCCTCAGGTTTTGGTAAATGGGGCCAGAAATTGAAGCAAGTATTCAAGGGTAAAGGAAGAGGAGGAGGAGGTCGTCAGCAGTTTCAGTAGGGGCATGGCTATAAGCCAGAGGTAGAAGAATCGCAGCAGAGTACTGCCAGGCGGCCCACTATCCCACCAGGTTACAGATGTTATAATTGTAATCAGTCAGGGCATTTGATCCGCAATTGCCCCTATCCGAGAGAATATGGGTATGGTAGGGGTGTTCAGCAGTCACCAGCAGATCGTGGTAGAGGTGCACCGCAACAGCGAGGTAGGGATCGGGTTATGGCTATCACCCGTGCACAGGCAAAAGCATCGAACATGATAGAAGGTACAATACCTATTTATAATTTTTTATCCAGAGTTCTATTTGATTCAGGTGCTTCTCATTCTTTCATTTCTGAAGAATTTTTGGATTGTATGGCTCATCCTCTAGAAGAGAAGTCATGTGAACTAGTAGTGGAGGTTCCCTCGGATGAGTTTATGCTCACGTCATGTTACATAGATGAAGCTCCTGTTGTGGTTCAAGGGAACCAAATGCCGGGCTGGTTATATGCTTTGCAGTTGACTGATTATGATATTATTTTTGGTATGGACTGGTTAGAGGCTTATGGAGCTATGCTAGATTGCAGAAAGAAAAGAATCAAGTTTTGTCACCCCAATGGTACAGTGTTTGAATATCAAGATATGCCCTCTTGTACTTCTAAGTTTATAATTTCTGCAATTAAAGCTAGAAAATTAGTTAATGCGGGGTGTGTAGCTTATTTAGCTTTTGTGAGTTTAGTTGAGGCTGGTAAGTCAGTAGAAGCAGTTCCCGTGGTTAGGGAATTTGCAGATGTTTTTCCAGATGATTTGCCGAGTTTAGCTCCACACAGAGAGGTGGACTTTACCATTGAGTTGTTGCCGAGCACCATGCCGATCTCTAAAGCACCATATCGGATGGCACCGACAGAACTTAAGGAATTGAAAAGGCAGTTAGAAGAATTGTTGGAAAAAGGGTTCATCAGGCCGAGTCACTCCCCATGGGGGGCGCCGATGTTATTTGTAAGAAAGAAAGATGGAAGCTTTAGAATGTGCATTGATTACAGAAAATTGAATGAGGTGACCATAAAGAATAAGTACCCGTTACCTAGAATTGATGATCTGTTTGATCAATTGCAATCAGCTAAGGTATTTTCTAAAATTGATTTAAGGTCAGGGTACCACCTGTTGAGAATTAGAGAGGGTGATATTGATAAAACAGCATTTAGAACCCGATATGGTCACTATGAGTTCGTGGTTATGCCATTTGGGCTAACCAATGCTCCTGTAGCTTTTATGGATCTGATGAACATAATTTTTCATCCGCACTTGGACCAGTTTATTGTGGTCTTTATAGATGATATTCTGACTTACTCAGCATCTGAGGAGGAGCATGCAGCACATTTGAGATTTCCCTTGCAGTTATTAAGAGATAATCAGTTGTTTGCCAAATTCAGTAAGTGTGAATTTTGGCTAAAAGAGATTCAGTTCTTGGGCCATGTCATTTCAGCTGAGGGAGTGGCAGTTGACCCAAGTAAAGTGGAGGCAGTAATGAGATGGAAGTGCCTAAGACAATTACGGAGATTAGAAGCTTTTTAGGGTTAGCAGGTTATTATAGGCGCTTCATTCAACATTTTTCTAAGATTGCGGCACCCATGACTAGACTGACTAGAAAGAGTGTGCCATTTGTATGGTCTGGTGAATGCCAAAGAAGTTTTATGGAATTAAAGAAGAGACTTACAGCGGCACCGGTATTGACATTACCAGTAGGAAGTGGTGGTTTTGTTGTATATACAGATGCATCTAGGAGAGGGCTTGGTGCAGTGCTATTGCAACATGGTAAGGTAATAGTTTATGCGTCTAGGCAACTGAAATCGGCAGAGGAGAATTACCCCACCCATGATTTAGAGTTGGCAGCAGTTGTGTTTGCCTTAAAAATGTGGAGGCATTATCTATATGGCGAGCGATTTGAAATTTTTACAGATCATAAAAGCTTAAAGTATATCTTTTTCCAGAAAGATTTGAATCTCTGTCAGCGTAGATGGATGGAGTATTTAAAAGATTATGATTTCAGTTTGGCTTACCATCCAGGTAAGGCCAACGTGGTTGCTGATGTCTTAAGCAGAAAGGCATATTTAACTCAAATGATGATCAGGGAATGGAAGTTGTACGAGGAGATAGCGGAGAACTCCTTGTATGTGCCAAGCAATCAACAGCGAGCAATATTAGCCAGTAGTGCTGTAGAGCCATCACTGTATTGGCAAATTGTTGAGGCCCAGAGAGCGGATGTAAAGTTAGCTAAATTTTCAAAAATGGAAGGGGTTACCATTGATGATAACTGTGTGGTCAGGCTCAGAGGCAGGTTATTTGTGCCAGCAGAAAGAGAAGTGAAGCAAAAAGTATTAGAAGAGACCCATAAATCCCAGTACACTATTCACCCCGGTAGTACCAAGATGTACCAGGATATGAAGAAATATTTCTGGTGGCCTCATATGAAAAAAGAAATAGCAGAATTTGTCTCAAGATGTACAGTCTGTCAACAGATCAAGGCAGAGCATCAGAAACCCGGAGGTTTATTGCAACCATTACCCATTCCGCAGTGGAAATGGGATGATATTGCTATGGACTTTGTAGCAGGCTTGCCGAGGTCAGCAGCATGACATAATGGAATATGGGTATTTGTTGATAGATTAACCAAAGTGTGCAGATTGGTAGCAGTAAGTATGTCTTGGACAGTGGACAGATTAGCAAAGGTTTATGTTGATAGAATTGTTCCACTGCATGGTATCCCGAAGTCTATTATTTCTGATAGGGATCCTAGATTTACTTCTGGCTTTTGGAGAAGCCTGCAGAGAGTGGTTGGCACCAAGTTGAGGTACAGTTCAGCTAACTACCCTCAGATGGATGGTCAGACAGAGAGGACTATCCAGATAATTGAAGACATCCTGCGAGTGTGTTGTTTGGTTTGGGGTGGTAGCTGGGAGTAGCATCTGGGTATGGTTGAATTTGCTTATAATAATAGTTACCATACCAGCCTCGGGATGGCATCGTATGAAGCTTTATATGGAAGACCGTGTAGAACACCATTGAATTGGCATGAAGTGGGAGAAAGGCAAATGGTAGGCCCTGAGTTGATACAACAAACCACTGAAATGATAAAGTTTATTAAAGAAAAATTACAGACAGCTCAGAGCAGGCAGAAAAGTTATGCTGATAATCGGAGGAGACCACTCCAATTTGAAGTAGGGGACTTTGTCTTTCTGAGAGTTTCCCCTACTAAAGGTGTTGTGCGGTTAGGTAAGAAAGGAAAGTTAAGTCCGAGGTATGTGGGACCCTTCCAAGTGTTAGAGAGAATTGGGGAGACAGCCTATAGACTTGATTTGACATCTGATTTTACAGATGTTCATGATATTTTCCATGTCTCCATGTTAAGAAAGTGTATTGAAGACCCAGCTCAAATAATTAGTTATCAAGGTGGTGATTTAAGGCCGGATATGTCTATGCCTGAATACCCAGTGCAAATTACAGGCCATAAGACAAGGAAGTTAAGAAATAAAGAAATTGAGTTAGTTAAGGTTAGGTGGGAAAATAGGCTGGGAGGTGAAGATACCTGGGAGTTAGTCGAGGAAATGGCTAAAGGGTATCTTTACTTGTTTGAGTAAAGTTTTAAATCATTTTAGATGATAGTACTTGTAAATTATGTTTTAAAGTTGAATGTATATTCGAATTGTGTTATGAATTTCGAGGTCGAAATTTCTTTTTTAGATGATAGTAATGTAACGTCGCGCATTTTTGGATCTTTGTGGATCCTGTGTTTAGCGCTTGTGAGGCCAATGTGTGGCCAATGTGGCTTATGTTCGGTGTGTATTTGTGTCTTTGGGGCTTATTGGGCCGACATTTTGGGCCCGTAGCACCCTGGAATTCTCTGTCTGTGAACGCGACAGAGGGGGTCGTCGTGTTCTGAACACGACAGCCCTGCCCGTCGCGTTCTGAAAGCTGCCAGGGATCAGCGATCATCTGCATGGGCACCGCATGTCGCACCCTGGGCGACTTGCAGACGTCAACCATAGGAGGGCAACGCCTAGGTCCGTCGCGATGAGGTCGCGACGGAGTGGTCCATCGCGTTCTTAACCGCAAACGGTGCTTAACCCTGTTGGCCAGAACAGAGCACAGTATGCTCTGTTTGGCCAGGGGAGGTGCTGCTCGGGTTTCCTGGGGTGTTTCGGCATGGAAGCTTGCGGTTTGGCGTGTTCTCACCGCAGGGAGTTCGCGTGTAATGGGAGAAACGCCGTGGAATCGCCGTGTTGCCTGTTCTTCGTGGAGGTAGGGTAATTCTCCCTATTTTCGGGCTGTAGATCACGGGTGACAATCATTCAACTTGTTATTTGCATTTCTAACAATAGATACCGTGAATAGGGACTCACAAAAGCATGAAAAATACGAATTAAGGGTGGTTTGCATGGCGTAGGGTGGTAATCTGTGGAGAGGATCCCGGATTAGGGTTCCTGCCTGTGAAGGCGACGGAACCCCTGTCGCGATCTGTACACGATAGGTCGACCCGTCACGTTCAGGTGGGGAACGCGACGTGTTGGTGCGTCGCGTTCATGTGGTGAACGTGCCATATCGGACCGTCGCGTTCTGGAGGTGACATTGGCCCATGTCGCGACCACAGCCGAGTGATCTGAATGTGCATGGCTTATGTGATATGATTATTCGATTGTTGTTTTTCTATGTATTTGGTAATATCGTGCGGTGCATTGACACCTGTGGTGCTCTGGGAGTGCGTGTTTATGAGGCTAGCATGTTGGTTACGTAGCTAGCTAGTGGTTTACATGTTGGCGTGGTATGCACGCGAGACGTGTTGTGTTCACATGTTGTGGACAGTCGGTACTCGTGAATGTCGTGAGATTTCATGTGGTTTGTGCGGTGCGCACGTGGTTTTGTGTGCGTGGCAGATAGTACGATGCCTACCATGGTTACCTCTCTAGTTGGGTGCCCCAGGTTCTCTGTGAGCTAGGCTGTTAGTTCAAGGCTTGTCCCGGTATTTGTGCTGTACTGTCGAAGTCTGTGTCATCTATCCTGGACACCCTCATTCCTTTGTTTGAGTTGTACGTCTGGCTGAGAGAAAAACGACAGTGGGACAGTGACTCTTGAGTTTATTTTTAGTCACTTGTAGCGCACTCTTAGTTGGGGGTACGGACACTGGTAGTCGACACTGGTCCCCAGCTAGTGCTTTCCAGTGCCTCACTCTAGGGTACTCCAGCCAGAGACCCTAGGGGTGCCAAGCATGGGCCTGCGGTTGTGTACCCGCAAGAGTGGTGTTTAGTTGGTCTCCACAGTTGTTTGACTTTTCCACGTGGAGCGGCAGCTAGACCTTTCGTCCGTGGCTGCGAGACTGAGAGGTAGACCTGTGTTTGTTTGTCCGAGTCAGTTACTGGTGTCACGAACCAGTCTACGTGGCTCGAGTGTGGCGGTCTCAACTTTAGCATGTACACTTGGCTGAGTTTTGACATTTATTTATTTACTCTGTTTAATATAGTCGGTAAATAGTAAGTATATTTATTGCTTTGATATTCTGCGTGGTTGTACTATGAATTGCTAGTATAGTTTACTGCTTTCGTACTTGCGTATGGTTTGCTCGAGTTGGGGGAGTTCCCTACTGAGCCAGTGACTACTGAGGCTTACCCCTACTCCCCACAGGCGAAGGCGAGGAGGAGGTTTCGTTACCATCTTCCAGTTCAGGGCCGCGCCGCAGCGGTGTTGGGCCAGCACCCCCAGCAGCGTAGCTTCTGTAGCAGTATAGCTTCTTTCTTCAGTTGTACCAGTTTACCTCGGGGTATGCCCCAGGCTCCTGTACTTCATTTTACAATTGTTGAAATTTGGCTATGTAAATCTGGTATAATATGTATAAAATGGTGATTATGTATGTGAGCATGTGTGTTCCTTTCTGTTTACATAGACTCGTATGTGGTATCCCTTGCGAGGCTACGGCCCGTTCGCGGGAGGCGGACTCGGGTCAAGTTCGTTATTGGTTTAACGGGCTTGAATGAGGCGTTCCGTCACACCAGCTGTTAGTCTCCTATTTTGGGTAGTTCTCTTTTTGTCTGTCAAAAAAGAAATGACTTTCTGCAACATGCACAAGGTAAGAACGTATGCTTAAGTCTAAAAGTATTACTTACTACATTTAATGTCCGAGATACGCATGAGATGTGACAATCTATTTTTTAAAAAAATATTAAATAAAAAGGAATAATAATAAAAAATAATAAATTTGTTAAGAGGTGCGATTAAAGGCACACCAAACCATATAGCAATGGATAAAACAATCAATAATCATTATGGGTTGGCCAGCAATCGATGTTTAAAGGAGCAATCAATGTTAGTTAACAATCAATCTTTAAAGAAGCAATCGATGTTAGATAACAATCGATGTTTAAAGGAGCACTCAATGTTGAACAACAATCGATGTTTAAAGACAATTGATGTTGAACAGTAATCGATGTTTAAGGCAATCGAGGTATCAAATCGACTGGCCAAGATGTAACGTTGTCAGGCAAAGTTGGACTTCAGATATGACGAAGTTAAGCTTCGACTGATCATGACCAAAATGAAGTGGACTTCGTATATAACGAAGTTGGACTTCGGATATGACGAAGTTAAGCTTCGACTGATCACGACCACAACGAACTGGACTTCATATATGATGAAGTAATTGAACTTTGGATATGACGAAGCTAACCTTGTATATGACGAAGTTAAGCTTCGACTGATCACGACCAAAACAAAGTGGACTTCGTATATGATGAAGTTGGACTTCGGATATAACGAAGTTAACTTCGTATATGATGAAGTTAAGCTTCGACTGATCACGACCAAAACGATGTGGACTTCGTATATGACAAAGTGAAACTTCGTATATGATGAAGTTAACTTTGACTCTCCATGACTAAATCGTGTATGACTTCGTATATGACGAAGTTACCGATCATTTTTAACTAAAAAATACGTGTTAGTTTATACCCAATAATATAAAGGAGTTAGTTAAGATAAACATGGAAGTACGGACCATAGAAATGTGACTGAATCCAATAGTGGATTCCAAACCAGATCCCTAGAACTAAATCAAATAGGAAGACCTGTTACGAAAATGATTCCAATGGAAGTTCTAGAACATAATAGGACTCCTACCAAGAGTTAGGCAACTGCAAACCCGCAGATTTAACCATCATTAAAATTCCATAATAACCCAAATTCGTGCCCATCAAGAGAGAGTTTCTAAAGGTTTCTCACTCCAATTGGGACGAGAATCCTCCAGGCACGGAAGGGATCAAGCTAAAACTTCAACTCCACTTTCCAGTTACAATAGAACTCCTGACAACTTAAATCTATAAATACTCGTCATAAGCCCTTCGGGGCGAGTTGCCAACTTGCTAAAAGACATGTGGAAGAATACCTAGAGCACCAGAGAAGGAGGAGATTGCCCAACCGGAGCTTTCTTTTCTAGACCCTATTCTGCTTCATTGTGTAGAAGACTTTTCTTAGGAACGTCCAAAGGTAGGCAATCTCTCAAGCACAAATCAAAATAATCCCGGTCATAGACAGTCTAGGAAAGCAGTAGCCAAAGCCCATGTTTGTCCTAGATTTCATCCATTAAGTTGTAAGATTTTCATGTTCAAAGTTCCATTATTTCATGTACCCATGACCTCTTGTTTACTCTTATTCTCCATGAGTTCTTGTCAAAATCCTTGATTTCTTTGAGTATATCTTGTTAAGAATCGTGTTAGCTTTGTTTTAAACTGGTTTCATAAACTTTTTATACTTTTTACATCGAGATCTAAGTTTTTCCCTCTAGCCCTAAAACCCAAATTTCTAAACCATCATGCTATAATACCATGTTGAGTCTATCATAAAGTTCTTGTAAATACTGCAACACAATATCAAGTAATATCAAGGTTAAAGTACGTTAATTTCTCAATCCAAAGAAGATGTGCATGATCTTATTCCACTATCTTTGATTCTTCTTCATATGCACACACCAATAAGAAGAAAAGGAATTCAAACTTTCTGCCAGTACCGACTGTGTACTGTGTAACTGATATTATCGCTGGTATTAACCGTCGTTTTGCATGTCTAACCAGTAGTTCTCTCTATAGTCTCATTTATTCAAGTTTTCTTATGATCTCATCTATTTCTCTTTACTCTCATCTATCCTTGGTAGTCTATTAGCTATTGACTAATTATCTAAAGATAATAAACATGACTAATGCCTGGAAATATTGTAAGGGGCCCAGTCTAGTTCTGGGAGGTGTGCCCAAAAGTGCTAGTTCCCGTGAGAGTTTATTGACCAGAGTGCTTTAGTATTACACTCAAGTGCTAGTTATCTCGACTATCTATTGACAATTAAAGTGCTATACTAGACTTGACTCGTTGTGCCACATGTTATCGTGAACTATGTTGTGCTATTCATGTTATGGTCAACTTGTTCTTGTGCTATACCTGAAACACTTGCTATCTGTACCATGTTTTTTGTGCTATTACCTCTTGACATTACCTGACTTTCTCCATCATTAGTCTCTCTACTCTTTAATACATTTAATCATTTAAAGCATGTCTGTTCTACGAGATATTAAGTCCTACTGAGTATTATCGCTCACCCTGCATAATTGTGATATGTCTTCAGGTGAATATAATGATGATGAGGACCACTGTAGCAACCCTGGATACTTATGCCTAATAAGGCTCCATATCCAGACTGCCTCCAGCAAATGGACCGAAGTCTTATAAGGGATATTTCACACAAGTTTCTGGTAAGAATATAAAAGACAAACACAAGAGCATAATATGCAAGAAAGTACATGCATTTATGCTCATTTACAATAAATTATATTGTCCCAATATATTATTACATGTCCAAGAGAAAAGTACAACTATCTAAGCATACCCCGAGGGAGCAAAGCTCACACTGTAATGACTATAACTCAACTATTGGTGGTACAAATCTGCCACAACACTGCTGCAAGCCCAACCTACGGCTAACACCTGAAAGGAACTGTAAGGGAGTGAGCCTCAATAAGTCACAGGCTCAGTAGGGACATCCCAAAAACAACCACAAACCATTAACTGAAAGAAGGAACCGAGACCTCAACCCCCAAGGGTCTCACGGAAACACTGATAGCAAACTGCAACAGACTTGCATTAAACATAAATAAACTGCATTAATCCATAAACACACTAGCTAACACAACTTACCGAAGATAAAGAGAACAACATGACTAGCCCAGAAACGCCAGTCTGCTAAAACTAATTAGCACAAACCCCACAAGCAAACCACTAACGAAAAACTACAATACTGGTAGCCAAGGACCAGTCCACCACCAACACCCATGATAACAAACCCACTGGAAGACTACCCATAAAAGGGTAAGAACATGTCAAGTGGGGGGTCACACAGCACTCCCTCCACGGACCACAGCTTCACAACAACACCTGAAACACTGGCACTGATACCGTGCCACAACAACCAACTATCTACGAAGGGTACACGTACCTGAAACCATAAGGTACCTCAACTGAACCACAACCGGAAAGTCACCACTCACAACCACAACCACTAGAAAGCTCGAGTCGAAAGGAACGACACCACCACACAGGTAAAGACTACTGGTTCATGATGTCAGTATCCAACCCAGACATACAACACAAAAACTACCTCTCAGTCATGTAGTCAAGGGTCCAACTATTGCTCCACAACCACACTGTAAAGCCAAAGAACTATGGAGATCAACCAACATCACACCTGCAGACCGTACAGCTGCAGGCCCATGTCTGGCACCTTTAGAGACTCTGGCTTGAGCTCCCTAAAATGAGACACTAGAAACAAAGGACTGGAGCCTAGTAGTGCACGTATCTTGAACCACGAGCGAGCTACAAGCCACCGAACATAACCATAACCAAGGTTTGCCGCATCGGGGAATCGGGGTGAATCAGTTTTTTCCTGATCCACCATGATTCTCCAGAATCGGACTAATTCACATGGGAATCGGATGGGAATCAGTCCGATTTGATGGGAATCGGGCGAATCGGGTTCTCCTAATTCGATTTGATTTGGCCGAATCGGACCGATTCGATCCGATCTGGCAAACTATGACCACAACACACGAGTCGATGTCCCACTATCATCTTTTTCTTAGCCGGACGTACAACTCAAACACAGGAGTGAGGGTGTCCAGGAAGACGAAAAAGACCTCTATGGTACATAAGTACTGGGATAAAACCCCGAGCACAACGTGCCTGGCTCGCACAGAACCTGGGGTACCCAACTAGAGAGGCATTCCAGAATAAGCGTCGGACCACCAAACTCAGTAAACACACAAGCCACGTCAATATTGAACATACTCATAAAACTTGTATTCATAAACCACGATATTACACATTCTACAATTACTTGTCATTGGTCATTATCTGACCTCCATTGTACCTACACAACCATAGCATTAATATACACATAAACCACATAACTCTGATATAATAGCATAATTAATCTAATTAACAAAACTATATACCAATGCCACCGTTAAACACATAAACCACATAACCACTACAAGCTGAACACTAATACATAATAAACATAACTGACTAATTAACCAAATTCTGAACCATTAATCCTAAGTCATACTTTACTACTATCAACCATGTGTAAACACCTTAAAACATCACTAAATAACCAAGGTTAGGCCATATGGAACCTTCATTGCCCAAAATCTCATAACATTCCTCGGATTTAAGAACGCGACGGGACAATCGTCGCCTTCAAAGAAGCGGCGACCCAATCGGTCGCGACAACAAGCAAGATGTGACAGGGCCCAGTGTCGCGACATGAACGCGACGGCCCGACACTTCTCCATATCACCAATCGATAACACCATCGGTAACCCTAAACGTAACATACCAAATGACGCATTCACAACAAGAACACGACGGACAACCTGTCGCATTCAGGATGCAACGGTTCGACCCGTCGCCTTATCAGGCAGACGGACGAACCCTTCTTCCTCCTCCAAAAAACCATTTATACAGCATTTAAACTAAACTTTAAATCTCTAAAATGAAGGTTATACCAAGGCACACCATCTGTGGTGGCTATTTTTAGCCACCTAAGCCCGCGAGGCCCATCATGGCCCATCGTCATCCTACAAACGGGAACGGCCCTTCGGCAAGGCGACACGTGTCCTCAGGAGAAGGTTGAAGATCCCGAACACGGTCTCTGCTTCTAAGCGCCCCCAGGATCCTAGGGGAAGTCTCCGGACACCCCTCATCCTGTTCGGTTCATACCCTATCTACCGAACAAGCCTTGTAGGAAGCATGCCCTGGACCCGCCGGCAGCAGCAGTGCCCAGGTACCAGGCACCGAGTAGCCAGTTCGACTGCCGAACAAGAGCAGTCACCAAGCCCCAGGTCCAGCCTACCAAACAGGCTACCTGCTCGGTATCCTCTGCTCAGGAGCCTCCAAGCAGCTCTTCGTCTCCTTGCGACGGTTACAACGGCTGCATGGCACGTGCCCCACATTCTAGGGGGCCTTAACTACAGAGGTCCTTAATGGACGCCTCAACGTATAACCCTCCGTTTAAGGCGCCAACCGGCGCATCCTTTCGGGGGACCATTAAAGGTCAACATGTTCATCTCCCGAGGGCTGGGACCTATAAAAGGTACCTGCAACTTCCATGCCAAAGTACGCACCCTTGCGCACAGTACAGCACACTACTGAATCCTTCTCCTTGAAGCCTTCTTACAGTCCACTGACTTAGGCATCGGAGGGTTCTCCCCGATTCTTCAATTGGGCCCCCCTGATCCAGTTCTAGTTTTACAGGCCTTCGTCCGCTACCGGCGACCGTCTTCCCTCTTCTCAGTGGAGACCCGTTTGGTCCAGGCCTAACCAGGAATGCACCACCACACCATCATAACATGATTTACAAACTTCCAATCATTCAAACAATACAAAACGAAGGGGAAGTCTCCCTACAAACGTGAAGAACACGAAGAACACCACATCGCTAGTGTATCCACACTCCGGACACCCTCATAGCATGGAAACCGTGCCAAACCAACATTTATCAGGCCGAAATTGCTGGAAATCACCGCAGCAAGCCATTCCCTGGCCGAGCAGAGCTTCCTACTCTGTTTGGCCGAAAAACCAAACTTAACCCAATCAAAAGCAAGAACGCGACGTAGGTACCCATCGCCTTCAAAACGCGACAGACTTGATCGTTGCCTTTATAAACCCGGCATGCCACGCGTCAGAAAGGCGGTGCGGAGAACGCTATGCAGGAGACTGTCGCGTTCAAAACACGACACTCCACCATGTCACATTCATAACCAGTGAACCTGTGGACTATTTGGGTCCGGATTTCTGGCACCCATGCCACGCACGGGAACCACAACTAAATCTCAATGACCACACATTGACGACGAGCACCCATTAAACTCGAATCCAATTGGCTATAACGCTACAACCACACTTAAGAGGATGGGGATGAGGAGAATCAAGAGTGACCCCATTGTTGTCCAGTTCTGTTAGAGTTTAGTTAGTTAGTTAGATGTTTTTATTTAAGTATGAAGAAGTTCTCGAGGTCCATAGTTAAGGCTTTAAACTAGTGAATGTAACAGACACGGTGGAAGGAAGAAGAAATATAATTGGTTTTATATTATTTAAAGTTGTGTAGTGGTTTGATATTTATATCACTCTATACTTGCATTATATTAACTGTCTTACATCTCGATATTCTGCGTCGGGGTGTGACATGAGATATTGCATAGAACACATGAACCAGGTTTTGAAATAAAACAAGTTTGCATGCCAAAAACATTTTACTGGATAATCAGACCAACTATGAAGATAAGGGAATTCTATTGAAATCAATCTTCAGTAATTGGTATGAATAAATAGTTTGTTCACTAATCAGAATCGATTTAGTCACTAATCGAAAGTACATAAGTCAAGTGTTCATTAATCAATATGACATGTGACACATATTCAATAATCGATGAGTGAATAATGATAATCAGAACAGTATAGACCATGTATTCACCAATTGATATCTGAGTGACACCAATTGGAACAATACAGAGTAAGTGTACACTAATTGATAGAGTGTACATCAATCCGAGTGACGTTCGGCAATCGGAACATAATATCTTGACTAATCGGTATATCCATTCAAACAGTAATCGGAACATCTATAATGCTAATTAGAATGGATCAAGCTACTTGTTCACCAATCGGAACAACAACAATGCTAATCGGTATGGTGTTCACCAATCGGAACATGGCGTTCACCAATCGGAACATAAATAATGCTAATTGGTACGTTATTCATCAATCGAAACATAAATAATGCTAATCGGTATGTTGTTCACCAATCGGAACATAAATAATGCTAATTGGTATGTTGTTCACCAATCGAAACATGGTGTTCACCAATTGGATCGTGATGTTCACCAATTGGAAGACTATTGAACCTTTGTTAAGCAGTCGGAATGAACTTTAAAGATGTTCAGCGATCGGTGTAACAATTTAAACAACAATCAATAGAAACTCTTATTCTCTAATCAGAAGAATATGAGATTTGTTGTTCATGAATCGATGCACAATTGTTGAAGAATCAATACACAATTTGTTCAGGAATCAATACACTGTTTGTTCAAGAATCGATACATAATTTGTTCAGGAATCAATAGAACATTTTAACATCAATCAGTATGAATCTTGTTCTATAATCGATATGGACTTAGAAACTATTATAAAGTACTTGAGACTGAGTTTTGAAGTACTTACACTGATGATCCTTAGAGCGATTGTTTTACCTTTATTTTTGATCGACAGATTTAATGAAAAGTATATGTTAATCACATAAATCAAAATTTTTGTTATCACCAAAATTCATCTAGAAATGAGACAAAGAAGTCAACATCTTACACTCCTTGTCTTAAGGGGATGGGAGTGCACCTGGAAGGGGGGAGGGGTGGGGTATTTATAAGCTCCCTAGGGCGGTTTAGATGGGTCTAGGGTGGTGCTAGGGTTAGGTTGACCCAAGGATTAAACCCTAGTTAAACTAGGGTTAACTTAACCCTAGCTAGTTAAGGTGAGGAGGTGGTGGATGCTTCTGGATAGGGCTAGGAGCTCCAAGTCTAAGGCTTTCCAAAGGCTTCCAAGGTTCTCCTGACTTCTGAAATCTCATGATAATTTCACTTAACTCCTTTTAGTATTTTTATTATTTTTTAACCCTTAAATTTTAAAAATTGTAAATATACCCACTCCACTTCTTGATTCCATCAATCTTGCTTCAATGGCCTCTGATTGGGATTTTGAAGACACCTCTGGGGATTTCTAGAAGTTTAACTATAGTCTGTGGGAAAATATTTAGTTATAACTTAGACCCCTCAACTTTTGAAAATTGTAGATATTTCCTTCCTTAAACTATTTTTATGTGTGTATACACCCTATCCATATTTTCGGGCGATTACATGGACCTTTGCCTCAAAAGCCCCTATTCAAAAGTCAACACCCTGGGTCCATGTCTACTATCTTCGGGCGAACCTCTACTAACCGAGCAGCTCTGAATATGTATGTACGACTTGCATATCCCGGTGTAACTGACTCCATTAGTCATACCGTTTGCGGCCTTCTTGGGTCCATTATCTTTCTATAACGAAACACTATCATAGCACTTGTCCACATGCTGAGTAGTTAATACACTATGATCTCATCTCATTAAGAAACTCTTTAATCAGGGCCTTAACTACCAACCCTCCAAGGGATCCGTTACAACCCGCTGACACACTAATTGCTCGAGCTTCACCCATATAAAGGAATCAAATCCTTTGGAAAAAGGTTATGCAATCTCCTTCCTTAAAATCCCCTTTGCTCTTGCAAGTCCACACTATTGACTTAGACATCGGTGGGTTATTCTCCTATTCCCCCACCGGAGCCTCTTGACGCTTCCCTTTCTTGCAAGATCTACGCTCCACATCTCCGACCGAGTTCCTACAAGCTCAAAGATTCAAGTGTAGAAGGAAGATGAGGTCCTTTACCACTTTCTAACCTCTACACCTACTATTTTATCGAGTCCCTCGAGTGTAGTTTGGTCTTCGATTGGACAGCTCATAATAAATGCCTTTTTACAAATGTCTTATTATTATAATCTATACAACTTAATGAGCAACTAGCTACCAAAATTATATATAATTATGCAAGAGCTAAGATATGCTGATATTAATCTTCATTAAATTGTTAATCTACATAGTCATGATACGAAGTTCGACAATTAATCACAATTTGTGCAGCATGTCCTTGTTTAAGAATTCTATGGGTCACCAAATGCATTCCGGACAAGAAGTAAAATATACCATATCGCAACCATTTTGTTATAGCTCTTGTGCATTGCACTAAAAATTTCAAGGTACGGTATTATGGTTGACTCAGATTATACAATATTCAGGTAACAGGTCAATCTATTGTTCACCCTATAAATTTATTATACATGGAAACACGCACGCACGCACGCATATATATAGTATATGGATTGAAATACCATTTCTAAAGTTGCATAAAGATTTGGTTCCAGTCTGTTTACAACAACACCCCCCCCCCCCTTCTTATTCAGTGGTATCTTGGAATCAAGTGGCATGCACATTAAAGAATGAAGAAAAGAAGAATGGTGAGTTTGTTGGACAAACACATACCCTAAGCCATATTATAGCAAATCCAACATGGTCGGAGATCCTTAACATAGAAAATATGAAAAGGAAAATAAGCAGGTGATGAAAAAATATTCACCAATTCCTCTATCTTTACCGGCCCTTCCTTTTTCCTTCAAAAGGGATAGTCCACGCCTGCCTTGTAAAAAAGTTATATTCTTTTGTTGCAAAATGTGCGTACTATATACTCCACGAGCTTTGACACAGTTTCTATCTTTCCCTTTACTACCGGGCCCTTAAACCAGCTCTCTCTTTTCTAAATTACAAAAGGTTGCGTCATTGCAGTTGGCGCCCCAAAGTACCAGTCTTTAAAAAAAAAAAACATTACCCAATCTTAGTGGAAAGTACTTTTGATCTTGTTGGGGGAAGTGGGAACCCGCAGCATATGCGACAGCTACTCTAACCGTCTCCACCCCTTGAGAAAATAGTAAAGTCTAAATTTAACTTAAATAGTTATACAGCCTAATAAGTACACGTCAAAGACTCAAGAAGACAAGACTAAAAAATACATTGCCATTTCTTAAATCGTCGCTCACGTACAAAGATCTCTAAGTTCGAATGAAAGATTTCACATTAAAAGAACTCGAGCATCTTGAAAACTATCAAGAGAACCTCCAAAACAATTCTACACAAGACAATCCTTATCTTAAAGAGGATAATCCTATCCAAGAGATCTACTTAAGAAGGAGATCTTGTCTTATAACCAACAAGAAAAAGACGAATTTTCGACAACAGCATTCTATCGGAACCCGATTTTTCGACCCCCTTCCAGTGACAACCCGACAGAAACAATCCATCTGACAAAATACGGCAGAAATTTTCGACGGAAACAAAATCCGTCGGAAACTAAATCTTTCCAACCGTTTTACTGAAGAACAAAAGCGGTCGGAAAATTCTGACGAAAAATATCCGTCAGAAATCCTTCGGCACTTCTTACACTTTGATCGACGGACAAAAGCGTCAGAAGTGGCAAACTTCCGACGGAAAATATTCGTCGAAAATCTGTCAAAAAGTCCGACAGTTTTGCTGACGGATAACGCGGTCAGAAGTCAGCTATGCCGACGTTTTTTTTTTTTTTTTGACAAAAAAATTTCGTTGAAAAATCCGTCAAAAAAATTATTTTATTGCTTCTTTAATACAAATAGATAACAAAGATAAATTCAAAAATCTGCTTAAAACAATATTCAAAGGAACATCCATAATAAATAATAAATAACATAAAATCATCAATCACAACAAATATGAAACATCCACAATAATAACAAATAAAAAATCAAGAGAGATCTACTGAATCGTCTTCTCTCCTCGCCTCATGATCCTCAAGTACTAGAGGATCTTATATTATAAAAATAAACGTTAGAAACATAAATAAAATTAACATAATTAAATTATTTTTAAAATTTTAAATTTAGAATATATGAATATTCACTAAGTGCAATTAGAGAATATTTCTGACCCTTTACACTTGGATTCTTTTTATATTAGTAGTTTGTGCGCCGAACCCAAATCAGGAATCCAAGTAGGATTCCGATAGTTCCCACACGTCGCTCTCACTCACACAATCGTGTAGGAGTGAACGACACCCTGATTAGATCCATATTTCAGATTTTGTACTTCCGACTTGCGTGTTCTAACCCTTTACACTTGAGTTTTTTTTAGATTAGTGGTTTGAGTGCCAAACCCAAACCAGAAATTCGATTAGGATTCTGTCAGTTCCCACACGTCGTTCTCACCCATCCGATTGTGTTGGAGAAAATGGCACCCCGATTGGATCCCTATTTCAGATTTTAGACCTCCGACTTACATGTTCTAACCCTTCACACTTGAGTTTTTTTTTAGATTAGTGGTTTAAGCACCGAACCCAAACCGAAAATCCGATTAGAATTCTGTCAGTTCCCACACGTCGCTTTGACTCACCCAGTCCTGTCGGAGCAAATGGCACGTCGATCAATCTCTATTTCAGATTTTGAACCCCCGACTTGCATGTTCTAACCCTTTACACTTGAGTTTTTTTTTTTTATCATTAGTTTGAGCGTCGAACCCAAATCGGGAATCCGATTTGAATTTCGTCAGTTCCCACACGTCGCTCTCACCCACCCGATCGTGTCGGAGTGAACAGCACCCTGATCAGATCCCTAATTTAGATTTTGGACCTCTCACTTGCGTGTTCTAACCCTTTACTCTTGAGTTTTTTTCTATATTAGTAGTTTGAGCGCCAAACCCAAACTGGAAATCCGATTAGGATTCCGTCAGTTTCCACACGTCGCTCTTACCCACCCGGTCATGTCGGAGTAAACGACACACTGATCGGATCCCTATTTTAGATTTTGGACCCCCGACTTGTGTGTTCCAACCCTTTACATTTGGGTTTTTTTTAGATTAGTGTGGTTTGATTTTATTCAAACTATATGAAATTAAAAGTAATACTGACCTGAGGGGCTTGCTGTGAGGTGCCTACTTCTCAGATGGCAACCACTAGCTACTCTACCATGGCCCCAAGGTGCAGCAGCAGCTGCTACAACAACTCTTCCCAGATGAGGGTTCTAATGTCCTCTCCACCGCTGCGAGGCGTCACAGCAGACGAACTCGCATCTGCCGAAGGAGCGACTGAACTAGCATATGAGGACAACACTGGAGTAGTATCCAGGCTATCCACAGAATTGTACACTCGGTCCTCCAGCTGCGTCGACCCAGGCTTTCAAATCCAAGTCTAGCTGGGGAGTGCCCTCCGCATAGCGATCCGCCATCGTTCTGTCATAGGTCTCCTGTAGAACAAATTAAAATTATATTATTTATTACTCATTTATTTAATCTCTAAAGTGAAAAAAAAAATTATATATAGACTTACAGCAATAGTGCAAGCACTCTCACTAACATAGTCATCTGCCCCTTCTACTTATCAGTCCGATCAAATAACTCGTGAAATGTAGGGGCATGCTCGAGCTCGTGACGCTTACAATTCAACAAAAGTAGTTAGTTTTACAATAATAATGTATTAGGCAATTGAAACTTAATATACTTACCAATTTCTGACTGTGGGTCGCATAAGACACTGACCCACTAGTATGCACATTTTTTTCCGAATGAGCTGCTCGATTGCGTTTAGCCACCCGTGACCTCTCCTGCCATGGTCCAGTAGCCAAACGATGACAAAGGGACTCCCAATAGTCCCTTCTCATCCACACCGGGCTGTAATCCATCCAAGCCGTGGGATCCTGGCTTCCTGCGATCCTTGCTGCCTTGTCCCGGGCCTCCCACATCGACGTTCTGAAATTAGTTTGGGCAGTAGACCCCCAGACGGCTCGTGCTCGAGGGAGATCCTCCTCTCTCGTAAACAAGTACCTCCGTTGTTTAAAATTAAATTACTTAAGTTAGTGCACTAACTGAGAGAGATAGTAATTCAAGAAATGACTTCAAATGAGTAAAAAGTAATAATACCGTGAATATGTCAAATAACATATCCCGGATGGATGGGGGGAACTCTTTTGACGAGTCCACTAGTCCTGGAATGTGTGCATGCAGGAACGATGTAATATAGCAAGAAGCAGATCCTGGATCTATCTTCCCCCTACAATTCCACATTAATTTTCTACATGAATCATATAACGTAAATAATAAATATAATAAGTTTTATGTGATTAAGTTTACCCAAAAATCCAGCATGGCTGGCGTCCAACTGGCTGGGCCACCTCCTCCGCCGCTGGATGATGACTCTCTACTTTTGTTGTAAATATTAAGTACACTATTATTAAAAAAAATTGGAAGACAAGAAACGTAGTAAAGTATTGGAACATGCATGTACCTATTGCTGAATGGGATGGGATAGGTGACGCTACTAGGCGTGATGTGGATCCTGCAAAATTATATACACGTTAGAAAATATAAAGTTAATATGCACAGTAATATAGAGAGTTTTATGTTTGGGTATATATATATATATATATATATATGCCTGCCGTTGGGACAATCGACGTAGTCGGGGAGGCAGATACTGCAAAATTATATGCATATTAGAAACTATAAAGTAAATATATATAGTAATATAGAGAGTTTTGTATTTGGGTACATATATATATATATATATATATATATATATATATATATATATATATATATATATATATACATGTCGCCGGGACAACCGGCGTAGTCAGGAAGGTGGATCCTACAAAATTATATGCACATTAGAAAAAATAAAGTTAATATACACAGTAATCTAAAAGAATTGAGTTGAGTACATATATACCTATCGACATAGACCCTTGGCCTGCAGAAGTAGAGGGTGCACTGGATGAGATGGACCCCCTCCCACTACGTCCTCCACGCACCATATCTCTATTGAGAACAATAAAGATATAATATGTCATCAGCACTCAAATTTGTAGTAGCTATTTAATATCATATAACTAGCAATAGCACTTAGTTCTTACAAAATTTTCGAATATTATCTATATTCATCATCAGATTCTTAAGATATGTCTAATTCAGTGTCATCTTCATCATCATCTTCGTCCTCATCATCGGTCCACTCTTCGTCCTCATCAGACTCCACCTCCCGCTCAACAACCTGATTGTCTAGGGCATTTGGGTCAACTTCTTCCTCTTCTTATCCTTATATAAGCAAATTGGTTCATTTATATCATCTATACTAAACTGCGTAGAAGGATCCAACTCTCGTGCGTCACTCCGGTCTAATTGGAAGAAATTGTCATTAACATCTTCAACTTCTATATCAGTCGGGAGAAGCTCATACTCAGGGAATAGCCTTGTTTTTATAAGCAGCCCACCAATCTCTCAATTTGAGAGATGAATAGTTCAAATAATAAACTGGTTGCACTTATGCTGCCAGAATAAATGGCTCATACGTACTCAACTTGGACTTATGTTTGGCATGAACGATCCCATATGTTGTGTCATTATGAATAGAGGTCGGATCAAACCAATGACACTTGAAGAGAAATACATGGTTGCCTTGTCGTAAAAATTACAGTTCGATGACTTCTTCGAGAATGCCATAATAGTCTACTTCATTTTCAATGTAGGCACTTCCCTTCACACATACGCTGCTATTCATCGTTGACTTATTCCATCCATAATCTCTCGTGTGAAATCGATATCCGTTCACAATGTAGCCTAGATAGACACGTACAATCTTCGAAGTCCCATAACTGATCTCTTGTACTCTTGGATCAATAATAAAGCCTTGTTCAACCTATGTAAAAAAAAGTAGACACACAATGACAACTATAAACAACTTATGCATAAGAACATGCCAACACTTTGCATAAAAATATTTAGCACTTACTCGATATCTTAACCAAGTAGCAAAAGACTTCCCCGTTCCTTTTCAACCTGCATGTCAATCAGACATAGATTTCGTTGCAGTATGACTGACTCAAACTCTCTGTAATGAAAATACAACACAACCTCTAAACTCCATAATTGCAAACAAATGAGGTACATACATAAAGGCATGACCGTTGAAGGCTTACTCAATGTAATGGTCTAGTTATGCACAATTCATGAAGATGTAGATCTCTGCAGCTACCAACTCTCTTTCTTCGAGTGCATGAGTAGAAAAACATCAGAACGCTCATCCAGGACACTTGAATATAGAGAGTCAGTCAAACACATTAGAATCTCCACCATCATCATTACGTGGAGGTTGAGTGTGTCGAGTTTGTATTTTTGATTCAAAATACATCGAACAAAAGTTCGATATCTCTTCAATAAGATACGCCTGGGTAATGGAGCCATCAACTTATGATTTGTTCCGGACCTTCATCTTAAGATCGTGCATGCACTTATGACAACAATGCAAATGAATATGTAGGAAATATAAAAGATCGTCGTAATGTAAATAAATTGAGATATAGGAATATACCTCTCAAATTGATACATACATCAAAATTGTATTGGTCCTCGACTCTAGCCTCATATGGCAAATGGATGATCAAGTGATCCATTAAATCGAAGAATGCTAGAGGAAATATCTTCTATAATTTATAGATTGTCTGTACTATATTTTGCTCGACATTTTGCAATTCATGAAGTCTGAGTTCTGATGCACATAAAATCCTGAAGAATTGACTCAACTCGGTCAATGCTCCCCTTATCTGCTTCGGCAACAACTCAAGAAAAACAATTGGAATCAATCTTTGCATGAAAACATGACAGTCATGACTCTTCATTCTATATATTTTCCCCTCGTTGACATTTACACAATGGGCAATATTAGAGACATATCCATTTGAAAATCTCAATTGCTTCAACCATTGACACACTTCCTTAATTTGTCTGGCCCCAAGCATGTATGATGGTTTAGGTTGTACAACTTTTCCTCTAACATGCTGTAGTTCTAGTCCTGGACGTCTGCAAATCACTTTCAAATCCATTCGTGCTTTGACGTTGTCCTTCGTTTTACCTTTGACGTCCATAATTGTGTTGAACACATTATCAAAAATATTCTTCTTTATATGCATGACATCTAAGTTATGTCATATCAAAAGTGTTGACTAATAAGGCAATTCCCAAAAGATACTTTGCTTCACCCAATTGGGATCCTTCCCAAATCCTGGGATTGGTCGAGTACTATCAGCCAGTTGTGATACAGTCGGTAAGTTCTGGACCTGCCTCGCCATGTTTCCACCAGACACTCATTCCATATCTACTTCATCCAATTCAATTGTATTTTTCATAAATGAATCCTTCTACTTTCGAAAAGGATGGTCACTTGGTAGAAACCGACGATGACAATCGAACCAACATGCTTTTCCACCAGATTTCATTACGAATCATTTTGAATCCTCCATACAATAAGGACATGCCAACCTCCCATGTGTGCTTCAGCCAGATAGCATGTCATACGCTGGAAAGTCACTTATTGTCCACATTAATGCAGCCTTCAAATTGAAATTCTATTTTCTAGATGCATCATAAGTGAGAACCCCATCTGACCATAACAATTTCAACTCATTAATCAACGGTCTGAGATATATGTCTAAATTTTTTTCTAGACTTTATGGACCAGGAATCAACAATGATAGGAAGAGATTCTCACGCTTCATGCTTATGCCTGGCGGAAGGTTGTACGGTGTTTAGAATACTGGCCAACATGAGTAAGATGCCACCACACCTCCAAATGGATTGGATCCGTCCATGCATAAACCAAACCGCTCGTTGTGTGGATCCATTGAGAAGGAAGGATGAGTACGGCTAAAATAAGCCCAAGCTTCTCCATCGGCAGGATGACTGATTTCACCATCATCACAACAGATTCTTTTTGCATGCCAAGTCATATGTCCAGCTATCTTTGGGAACATGAACAACCGCTGCAATCTAGGTGTGAGAGGAAAGTACTGTAGTGACTTATATGGAACATCTTTCTTATTTGACTTGTCTCTTCTCTTAGGCTTAAATCTATCATGCTTACAGATACAACATCATATCTTCTCTGCATCATATTTGTAGTACAACATACAATGATTAGGGCATGCATCAATTTTCATAAAGCCAAGCCCCTGATTATTCACCATCTTCTTTGCATGGTAAAAATCATTGGGCAACCTCTCTAATTGAGGAAGCATACTCTTGATGAGTAAAAGAAGCTGATCAAAACAACCATCGCTCATATGAAATTCAGACTTCAAATTCAGTAGCTACGACATTGTAGACAACCGTATATGCTTCTCACAACCATCCCATAATGGCTCATCAGCATCTCGAAATAACTGATAAAATTTCTGAGTTGTATTATTCGACACTTCTTCATTGTATTGCTCATCGTGAATGTTGAACTCCGAACCAGCAGCAACAACAACCATATCTACGTACGTACTTGTGGAGGCAAAGTTGGTCGGTTCATACGATTAGATATTAAACTCACTATGAGACGACCATAACTCATAATAGGCAACAAATCCTCTCGTATACAAATGATGCTGCACATCCCATGTTGATATCCACTTTCTATTCTTACAAGTTGAACAGGGACATCGGATGTTACCCATCAGATCAACTGCTACCAATGAATTCCTCAATGCAAACCGATTGAAACTGTCAACTCCGTCCTTAAACTCCTTTGTCACAACTCCATTAACTATTCCACGGTACATCCATGAGCAATTCTCATACGACATTTTTTCTGCATAGATTAAATGGCATCTCACAAGCATCACTAGAAAATCTCTCGTTGGCCGTTTGTTGAGTTAAAACCCAACCCACCCTCACATCATTCGAGTAAGTCAAAATGAATAGGTAGGACATATTAATTAGATTATTATTTTTTATCCATCTATGAATATTTGATCGCACTCAGATGGCCATTTACTATGTGTTTGTACATTTTATTAAAAATTTTGGCAGCATCTCCCCACACCTCTCCGATATACCAAAAATATTTATTGATTAAGAAAATTTTTAAACACTTATTTCTAAGTGGTTAAGAAAATATTCAAAATCAATAAAGGTATGCCAGAGAGGAGTGAGAAGATGCATCCAAAATTTTCAACAAACTATACAAACATATATAGTAAATAACCACCTAACTACGATCAAACATTCACAGACTGTCCAAAACTGGACAATTCAAGAGTTTGAGTTAGATATACACGTTCTCATCATTGAAAATGAGACTCGTGCACATCAATCCCAAAGTCTTGAACGAGAAGGTTCATTGACACGGACTTAACACGCTCTCGTGAGGTGTGTGCAGTGATAAATTACTATACATGCAAAGATCAAATTTAAAAATCACATAAATATCAAGCTTAAATGAAAATAAATATTACATGTGAGCAAGTGCAATATTAACCAAATTCACACATATATGTAAATGAATTACATTAAAGTAAGAAGTGCAATACTAATCACTAAACTGAAAATAAATAATTAAAAGCAACCTATATAATAGTGTCTTATTGAATTAAGTTTGAATCAAGGATCTAATGTCTAGAAGGAAAAGTTTGTACTACATTTTTTTTCTGAATATACCTCATTGGTGTGTGTTGATGAGGTTAATCCCAATGCTATGTGCATTGTCAGGGTTTCATACCATCTTTTATCGACTCCCTTTTTGATACCATCTTTTATCGACTCCCTTTATATGTGCCCTTATCTAGGGCAGAGGAAAGATGGCTTAGGATAGCGTCTAGAATCTTGTGTTACTTGAGCACTCATGGTTGGAGAAGTGGATGCTACACTGACATGTGGGTCCCCAACTATAATCTTTAGTTTACTTTTGACTTACCTTGCTCTTTGGGCCTTGGAATCCAAATGAGATAGACATGCATGGGATTACAACTCGATTAGACTACAAGTGGTGGTGTGTGAGAGTAGTCTCTATATGTAGCCTCTCCTTGTCTGGGACGACAGGCGTGGAGCTACAATTGGAATGTATTTTTGACTATGAGACTAGTTTGGTGGTGTCTGTTGAACCACTCTTATAGTCTATCCTTTTATTTTGGTGATAAAAAAACTCATGATTATCATAAATATCATTAATACATTCAATATCATTTTTAACTAAATTATTGTATTTTTCATCGCCTGCTACTTCGCCATATTCGAAGTCTTTGTATGAATGTCCTACTCCAACTCCTGAAAAGTCGAAGTAGTCCGTACTCTGACTCTCAAGAAGTCAAAGTAACGAGTCCAACTCCAACTCCTGAACAGTCGAAGTGGCACATTGATTACTATTTTAAGTCCACAACGATTACTGTTTTAATTCCACAATCGATTACTGTTTCAAACATCGATTATGTTCAAACATCGATTATCTTTCATATTGATTACCTTAGAACATCGGTTACATCAATTGGACTTAAACATCGATTGCACGTAAACATCAATTACCTTAGACATCGATTCCCTTTAAACATCGATTACCTTAAAACATTGACTGCTTCACTTAAACATCGATTACTGTTATAAATCAAACATCAAATGCATAAACATCGATTGCACTCTAACATTGATTAGACTTAAACATCGATTGCATAAATCATCGATTGCATGAACATCGATCATACATTCACATCAATTGTATCTTAACATCGATTGCACTCAAACATCTACTGTATTGCAACATCTTAGAACATCGATTGCTTTCACATTGATTACTTATATCGATTATCTTAAAATACCAATTTTTGACTATTTGAACATCGATTGTCTTTTAACTTAAACATCGATTACCTTCAGACATCGATTACCTCTACATTTCAAATGTTTCAAAATATATTTGGCGCCCAATGATAATTCAAATACACTTCATATGCTTATCTTATTATTTCTTTGACTGGAGATCTTTTTGCCTAGGATCTCTTCCATCCTGTAACGAAAGAAAAGCACTACAGTCTATTTCTAGCCATCTATAGGAAATACAGACAGAAGGCAAAAAGAGGTATGAGCCACTTGACAAAAGACTTTACGAGTCTGATCATCTGCCTTGCATTTAATGTCTGAAGGCCCTTTTCTGATCATAGTCAACAAATTGGGACATTCTATCTGTGCCCCTGGAAATACGCACCAGTCAGAAGAATCTTTTGTTCAAAGGAGCCAGTAGGCACAAGAAAGAAGCTGTTAAACTCAAGAGAAAGAGAGCAGAAAAAGAAGAAGGAGAAAAACAAGAGCAACAGCTATTCTTCAACAGATCCTTTTCAAGCTGATCCATAAAAGGATGAAGCAATGACTGAAGAAAACTTTCACAGCTACATAGATAACTCCTCAGTCAGCTTAAGTATAGAAGAAGATGATGAGGATGCCAATATGCTCTTGATGAACAAAACAGCAAAAAGGCATTCAAATGGGTATGGTTAAAGGACACTCAAAAGCATCTGATTAGTGAATGCCTACTCTTCACTTCATTCCTATCTGAAGAGGAAATAGTCTTCCTTGGTTTTTAGTTTTTGTTTTTAAACTAACATTTATTTTTGTTGTTTATTCCTTAAATTACAATGTTACTAATATCCTTACAATAATTTGTGATCAATGTAGGGACACTTCGTAAAGACCTCCCAGCAGAACAGTATACAACAGGAGATGTCGACAGACAAGGAGAAGATTGAAGATTTATCAAGCCACACATCAAGGGGAGCCATACACTGAGAGGGAGCCTCACATTCAGAGGAAGTAATAAACAATGACAGCAGTAAACATATTGCTGAACCCCTCTTCTTCAACATGGTAAGAATATTCCGTAAAGGGAGAATGCAAATGGTAAAATCCTTCCTTTTTTATTATTGACAAAAGGGGGGAGAGTATTTTATGTTATGAATTTACTATTCATTAGTTGTATTGAATATTTGTTGAAAATTCACATAAGTTTTGTCATCACCAAAAATGGGGAGATTGTTGAACCACTCTTATATTCTATCCTTTTATTTCGGTGATAACAAAACTCATGATTATCATAAATATCATTAATATATTCAATATCATTTTTAATAGAATTATTGTATTTTTCATCGCCTGCTACTTCGTCATATCCGAAGTCTTTGTATGAATGTCCTACTCCGACTCCTAAAAAGTCGAACTAGTTCTTACTTCGACTCTCAAGAAGTCTAAGTAACCAGTCCAACTCTGACTCTTGGAAAGTCGAAATGGCACATCGATTACTGTTTTAAGTCCACATTGATTATGTTCAAACATTGATTATGTTCAAACATCGATTGTCTTTCACAACGATTACCTTAGAACATCGATTATATCAATTGGACTTAAACATTGATTACCGTAGAAGATTGATTACATCAATTGGACTTAAACATCGATTGCACGTAAACATTGATTATCTTAGACATCGATTCCCTTTAAACATCGATTGCCTCTTTACATATCGATTGCCTTATAACATCGACTGCTTCACTTAAACATCGATTACTATTACAAATCAAACATCGATTGCACTCTAACATCGATTACACTTAAACATCGATTGCATGAACATCGATTGTGTCTTAACATCGATTGCACTCAAACATCAACTGTATTGCAACATCTTAGAACATCGATTGTTTTCACATCGATTACTTATATCGATTATCTTAAAATATTGATTGTTGACTATTTGAACATCGATTATCTTTTAACTTAAACATTGATTACCTTAAGACATCGATTGCCTCTACATTTCAAATGTTTCAAAATATATTTGACGCCCAATGATAATTCAAATGCACTTCATATGCTTATCTTATTATTTCTCTAACTGAAGATCTTTTTGCCTAGGATCTCTTCATCCTGTAACGAAAGAAAAGCACTACAGTCTATTTCTAGCCATCTATAGGAAATACAGACATAAGACAAAAGAGGTATGAGCCACTTGACAAAAGACTTTACGAGTCTGATCATCTGCCTTGCATTTAATGTCTGAAGACCCTTTTCTGATCATAGTCAACAAATTGGGACATGCTATCTGTGCCCCTAGAAATACGCACCAGTCAGAAGAATCTTTTGTTCAAAGGAGCCAGTAGGCACAAGAAAGAAGCTGATAGACTCAAGAGAAAGAGAGCAGAAAAAGAAGAAGGAGAAAAACAAGAGCAATGGCTATTCTTTAACGGATCCTCTTCAAGCTGCTCCATAAAAGGATGAAGCAATGACTGAAGAAAATAGGAGAGTGAAAATCTGAAGATCATTCAAGGAATGTACATCCAGTGAGCATCCAACTCCATACACACTCAAGCAGAAAGGAAGAGAGCTCGAGCCCATTCAAGCTAAAGCATTCAATCCATCTTCCTTCTTCCTCATTCTCTCTCTGTGTGTCTTTGTGTATTTGAGAGAGAAAGAACTGGGGGTTTAGCCTAAGGAGAGTCTTGTCCTGTAAACTCTTTCTTTCTTAAGCTCAGTCTTAGATCAAGCATTTCATTGTGTATCTTGAGCTTGATCTAGGGGCTCCAGGTCTTTGCTTCTATGTTCAGAAGTGTTCCTCTTCAGTTGGAAGAGAAGGCTTGCTTGTGCAAGTGTTCCCCTTGATTAGAAGGGAAGACCAGCTTGCGCGTAGTGGTGACCATCTGGGGTCTGCACCAGTGTTCCCCTTGTTTGAAGGGAAGACCTGCTGGGGTGTGTACCAGTGAGTTACTTCTGAGCTCGTAAAAGAAGCACCTAGTTGAGGTGAAACAGTGGGATGCCTTCTTGCTCGGAAAAAAGAAGAAGACCAGCTGGGATGTTAGGGGTTGTATGCCCCTTATTTGAGGGAAGATCAAGGTTACTAGTGGTTAGTGAAATCTCAAGAGTTTGCTTGAGGACTGGTCGTAGGACTTTCATTTAGATGGGCCAAACCAGGATAAATGTTCGTGTCACTTGTGTGCTTGCTTCCGCATTCGTAACTTCCATTGCACACGTTTATTTATACTAACCAAATATTTTCAAGTGGTGATTTTTTTTTCAGTTTTCAAATTTTCTATTCACCCCCCTCTAGGTTAGACTAACTGTCATATCAAGAGGGCCAACAAGTGAGCTTGTCAAGGTCTATTTCGTGACCCGAATATGCATCTTGAAAACTGACTCTTTATTACTAGTTACTGACCTTCCAAGGAGGTCTTGAGCTCCACGCATGCTCCCTTCAATAAATATGCTAAAAGTACTTTCTAGCTACACTCAAATGATCCAGTCATGGGTTTACATTCACTTCTCTCATCAATTTGGGATGAGAGGATTTTACATTTGATAACATTCGAGCGATAAATATTACAACTTATAAAGGTTTAAATATTTAAACATCTATCATGAGTCCCAATCAAATGATGACATCATTAGCAAACATATCTCCACTAAATTTCTTTCATAATAAGATTATTACAGATACAACAATGTATAAAACTCAAACTAATATAACGGGATCTATCTATCATCAATTTTGAACCGTTCATTACATCTCACTCAACTTTCAAAATGAACAAAATAAAGTTTCTCTATCTATTTGTCAAAGATCTCTTGATCACTCTTTCCCTTCCCCATTACATTGATTTTCTTCTTCTTTAGATCCACTTGAAAGTATTAAGCAATAGTCTATGAGTGAAAACAGTCAGTGGGAATTATGTCTCTATACTAGGCATGATTTTAAGTATTTAGCATTTTATAACCTGGATCAATGCAAGGGAATCAAATCCTACACAAGTACATGATTTCGTATCAAATTATCAAGGCAATAACTCATTCAATGAACATTGTAGCAATTCAAATTTCAAAGACAAATAGACTATGCGCAGTAACAATAGCAATGAACATTTCTTCATTCATTCAGTCCAGTCAATAACAATAGCATTCATTTAATAACAATGCAATAGCATTCACTAAGAGGGGGAGCCATCGTGTAGGGGAGAGGGGGACTGTGCAAGGGGAGGGGGAGGGTGTCGGGAGGGGGAGCGAGGTACTGTGCAGGGGAAGGGGGGAGGGTTATTGGGAGGGGAAGACTGTGCAGGGGAGGGGGGACGATCGTCGGGAGGGGGAGGAGGAGAGGAGGGGGGACTGTGCAGGGGAGGGGGAGGGTTGTGGGAAGGGGGACTGTGCATGGGGGGGGGGGGGGGGGGGGGGGGGGGGGGGGGTCGTCGAGAGGGGAGGGGGAGAGGAGGGGGGACTGTGCAAATGGAGGGGGGAGGGCTGTTAGGAAGGGGGGACTATGCAGGGGAGGGGGAGGGGGAGAGGGGGACTGTGCAGGGGAGGGGGGAGGGTCGTCAAGAGGGGGAGGGGGCATACCGGGCGGCAGGGCAGCGAGTTGGAGGCGGCGACGGCGGCGGTGAGCTGGGGCGGCGGCGACAGTGGCAAGCGGTGTGCCGGAGGCGGTGACGGCGGTGAGCCGGGGTGGCGAAGTCCCGTCACCGGAGGGAGCACAAGAGAGAGAGAGGAGAGAGAGAGAGGAGAGAGAGAGAGAGAGAGAGAGAGAGAGAGAGAGAGAGAGAGAGAGAGAGAGAGAGAGAGAGAGAGAGAGAGAGAGAGAGAGAGAGAGAGAGAGAGAGAGAGAGAGAGAGAGAGAGAGAGAGAGAGAGAGAGAGAGAGAGAGAGAGAGAGAGAGAGAGAGAGAGAGAGAGAGAGAGAGAGAGAGAGATAAAGAGAGAGCGCGAGTGAGAGAGAGAAAGAGAGCGGTTTTAGAAATTTGAGAGCCTAGCAATGAAATTTTCGACGGATATTAATCCATCAGAAATTTAGTCTGTATTTTTCGACGGATAAAAATTAGTCAGAAAGTTTGTCAGAATTTTTCGACGGAAAAAAGTCTGTCGAAAAATTTGTTGAAAATTTTGACGTATAATTTCTGACAGATATAATTCGTTGGACAAGGCCGACGAAAATTCAGACGGATCTTATCTGTCGAAAAATATCGACGGAATTAGCGATTGATTATTATTCGTCAAAAATGTTGTCGCTAAATCCACTTTCTCTTGTTGTGTAATTAAGATTCTATCCAATTATTATAGCTGAAGGACTTCAAATATGATTATGGCTAAATTCAAAGATAAATACTGACTAAGACAAGGATAAAAAGTTCCACAAAGATCTATTCAAGACTCATAAATGGAACTTCATGTGCTAATAAAGACTCTTATCCTAATGACACGTCTCTTGGCTTATCCCTTCATCCATTCGACTTTTGCGGAGCTGATAAGAGAGTTTGGAATTATATCATCTTGGGGATTTGCCTCTAAAAAAGAGAAAATAAATAAGTATTCTTCAGATTCTAAAATTGATGAAGAGCGATTTCGTATCTTCTAAATCTCTGTTTCGTCTCTCTTATTTCTCTCTTGTCCATCATTAACTTAAATATCGAAGAGTTTTATTTGGAACTCCCATCTTAAGACCCATCCTTTTATCTTCTACTCTCCTTGGAAACCCATCACTTGAAGAACCCGACACAACAATATCGTCAATTTTCTCTGTAACATCCGACAGCAGCAAGATAAGAGATCAAACCTCTTCACCATATATAGTTAATCTCATCTATGATGTTTGGTAGAAGTGAGACTTTTTCTTTAATGCAGCAAATCTCCATCTGATCAGTACCGCAGACTAAACTAACCATGCTGCCGATAATGGCTTGGACGGCACCATTTACACCACTATTCAATTCAACCCAACTAAGTTCCACCTTGTGATAACACAGATGAGTTAGTAAGTTTTGAGTCACAATCACGTCCTTTCCACTCGCTCATTTTGAGAAACTTCAGAATTAACCTACCGTTCATCAAGAACTATCCATCCAATTAGGAATTCCCATCAATATCAATACACCTGTATAGTAAAAACCCAATCATTTGGGTTGAAGAGAAAAAAGGCAATCGCAAGTTGTCATTTGTGCCACTAAACGTGTATGTACATGTCAGTGGTACAAGGGTAATTGATCAAGTTATAACTATTTGTAAATATAGATAGATGCACTTAAAAGGAGGAGGGATGCCACATGGGTTGTTATTAGGAGAATGGCCCAAACAGCGCAACACCGACGTATTATATTAAATAGCATCCTTCCAAAGCGTGGGATAGGATAATTCATGTTTTGCAGCATGGCTTGTCCTCTTGTGTGACGTCTTGTGCTGTCCGGTCTCATCCCTCCTCCTCCTTCCCCTTCTAGCTTTGCTCTTGATGGAACATTCTGTGAGGCAAGAGTCCTTGGTAAAAATGGGGTGTTGGTGGCGTGTGTTGGCAAACAAAGTTTTCCTTCCTCCTCCCTCACGTCGCCATCTTTTCCTCTTTCTTGTTGTTCTTATAGGTTGTCTCAGTCTAGGGAATAGCCTAACTTAGGATTTCTTTTTCCTTTTAGCCTCTTCCTTGGGTCTCTCTAGAGATAAGACTTTAACGTACCTTCTAGGGTTTTCGGCATGCTAAGCCACCAAATTCGACCGTCGCATTCGTCCCTTGGACTCTTTTTTTTTTTTTTTTACAAATCCAGCCAGTCCTTATCATCGGTCTGCTAGCTAGTGGCCGCCACCGTAATTAATTGAAACGTCGTGTTCCCCCATCAAAACCAGCGCCACAAGCATAGAGATCTCTCCCGCTATGAGCTCTGATCTGACATGCATATCTACGTACGCAAGGAGGGGCGGGGGAGAGGAAATAGCCCACAGGGCCACAACACAACAAATATGCGACCGCCTCGTCGCCGAAATGTGTCATATATAGCCGTCTCAATCGCAGTTGTTTAAGCAGACTGTTTCCGCTCGGCGATGGGCATGATTTCATGCATTACATCATGAGTACCTTAGTAATTGATGGGTTCATATCCTGGTGCCTACATGATAATTTTCATCACATTTTACGTGAATTCTTCCCCGATCGAGCTTGGCCTAAAATCTTCGCAAGTCACCCGAAATGTCTTCGTAGATTGTGACTCGTACTCCACGCTTGGGATGGAGATGATATGTTTTGATCAGTTGCTAACTTTGTTTCTTTCAAGGGTCGCAACTTGGACAACTCTCCACCACACCCCCAAATTGACACTGGCCATTGACAACACAACTTGATTAATTTGTCTAAGTTTGTAGACACGCGACCTGGTTGAGGCTGTCACATTTGTCCTTATTTTAAGGGATCAGAGGAAGTCTAGACGGAACTGTTGGGTCAGGTGTTGTTTATTGAACTCGGCGAGAGCTCCAAGTAGGTAAAGCAAAGGGTGTACGTTGATGGGTCCTGACCTGCGCGTTTTCACTCTTTCCTCCTCATGGAATCCCTGACCAGCCTCCCTTCAAGCTTCCGTGCAAACCCTTTGGATCTCTTAATTTTTATAGATGTTGGCGCTATTGTACTGCATTACTGCCTCGCATGCACTGACAAGTGGGTCTCTTTATCTCTCTCTCTCTCTTTCTCTCTCTCTCTCTCTCTGCTCTGCGTGGTGTAATCTGTCTAGAAGCCATTCTTCTACATGAAACAGGGCCCACTTGTCACATAAAGTATTCACGGGGACAATAGAAAAAGGGTAGCAGTCTCTCAGAAGACAATGAGACTGCCAAAAAAGATAAAGAATCCTCCACACTATTCTTCTTTCAACTGATCATGAGGGGGTGGGAGTCATGGGGTGGCAAAAAGAACCTAGGAGGTTCTCGGGAAAGGGGGATTGTCCATTGAAAAGGGCGGGGGGGGGTGGGCACCTGAGCGGGGTGGCGCGACTTTCCAACATATTCATCACATACTCCACTCTCGACACCTTTATCAGAATAATATAAGAATCTTATCTTCTCCCCTCATCTATTATAAAGTGAAAACCAAGGAGAAAAACGGCAAGATAATGGCTTTGTTCTTCTGGGCTCATTTCCTTGAACAAATTAAGATAAACAAAAAAAAGGGAGGAGAAGGATAAATAAAGGGGTAGTGCGAGAGAAGGAGAAGAAGGGGGGGCAGGTTCTGGAGTCGTGTTCTTTCAGAATCTAACGTCCTTTTAAATTATAGGGCTTTGCCGATTCCTCCGCCGTCCCCTTGTACAAAATTCCGACTCCACTGGCAGCTGCAACCCATCACAAGTTTGACCAAAGCCCCATGAAGGTACCATCAAGAAGCATGCATGCATGTATGTCATACTGGTGGGGGGAGGGAATCGATATAATTAATAAGCAACGGGTAGGTTGGATTTCGGGAGCCGGCATCCGAAATTTCATACTTGCCCCTCCAACCCCATCATCATCATCACCATCATCCATATTATTATCATCATTTTTGAATGAATAGTGGACCGATTTGGATGCCATGGTGGCTGGCCTTGTATTTGAAGAGTTGCCCTACTGCATGCCGTTCCACCCCCGTGTCTCATGAGATGCCTTCGCTCACACACGAGCGAGCGAGAGAGAGAGAGAGAGATCATGATAACTAGACCACCGAGGAGGAGGAGGAGGAGGAGGAGGAGGAGGAGGGGGAGGAATCTAGATTGTGTTGTTGGAGAGATCATATCCGAAGGGGAGGGGCCCATGCTGATAGGGAGGCCTTCCATTCCATCCCACCCCACGCTTTGAGAGACGTGTGTACCATCTGACTCTTCTGTGGGTGGGGGAAAAAATAAAGAAAAGAAATCGCAATTCGCAAAGAACCAAGCAACAGATGAAGCATCGCATATGCCGAGGCGCTCCCCCTCTCCCTTTTACTTTTCTTTCCCTCCCCATTGCCCTCTGTCATCATCGCCATGGGATATCCTCGTCATATATATCTCAGCTTGAAAACTGCCAACATGTACGGATGCCCTCGTCTCGACCCCTGCTGCCGCTGCTCATGGTGGTGGTGGTTGGCATGAGTTGCTTAGCAGCCGTGCCTGCTGTCATGTTCTCCTTGGGCATTTCTTCCCTCCTTCCTCACCCTTTTTATCTGCTGCCCGCTCTTTTCACGTGGGATAAAGTGGCAGTATATATATTAGTGCTGCTGGGGTCAGGCACGCCAAGTTATTATCCCCTCACTGCCCACTGCCATTAGCCCATCTATCCGTCCATCCCCCCTTTCTCGTCAGTCGTCACCCACGTAAGACGACACCTTCGGCACCAGGCGCCAACTTCCTTGGTTTTTACTTTTTTCCCATCTCTGCGCGATCGTCCAAATCAAGAACCCGATCTCTGCGTGCGAACAATTTTTTTTTTTTCCTTTCGTGCGAACAATTAGAAAATTTGCTAGTCGCTACTGCTGAAGGCAATATGCCAATATCCAATGGCGTGGATCTTGTCGCCAGCTGCTAATTTCGTGTCGGCAAATTTTAATCGGCCTTTCTTCGTCAACACCCTAGCTAAAAATGAAATTATATGAGAATTCATCCTACCTTCCTACTTTCACGTAGTACTGTAAACGGATCTAAATAATATCAAATTTTAATTCAAATTCATAACCAATTATTTAGATATTATCCGTTTAACAAATATTCGACGGAACAGATTTCGGATATGAATATTATCCGGATAATAAACAAAGTAAATAGGAAAATAAGTGATATACTCCGTTTAAGATTCGTTTCGAAATAAAGTTATTTTTTACTATTAGATCTTAAATCTAATGATCCATATATAATATATAAATATATAATATATCTAATGTTAATTATTTATTTAGAAAATATTTTTGACATTTATACTTTTAAAAAAATTACATTTTTTTTATGATTTTTAGATCACTTAATATCTTTTATTAAGCTTATACTTCCGAAGCGGATAATATCTGTATCCACTCCGAATCTAAAAATTATCCGATTAAATTATCCGTTCTGTATTCAAATTATATTCAGAGTAGATACGAATTATCTGATTAATTATTCGAATCGGAATCGAAAAATCTATATCCACTCCGTATCCGCTCCATTTATAGCCCTACTTTCTCGTACGCTTCCTACTTCCACGAACGTACCTTGTATACATTTATGGTAAATTTTGGTCAGAATATTCATGGAATATTTTTTTCTTTCTCCTTTTTTGTTCGGAAACTTTAATGGTTCAATAAGAGACGATGTACATATAAATACAAATATAGTACGAATTCTCCTACATAGAAATACAAATATTAATGGATCTGTTTTTGAATAGTATATATAGATGGGGAAAAAAAAAAACCTAACTTCGTCGGGAAATAAAACATAGGTACATTGGTGGGCCAGCCTCCAATTAATGGGCCTGTCCAGTTATGGAGAGAGGGGGGAAGGAACAGGAGAAGAGGTCCAACTACATACTGGCCATTGATTACTGACCGTGCCGAGGGGCTCAGCTAATTTCCTGAACGCGCACTGGTTCCGCTTTCGGCCACCCCGTGACTTCACATGATAATGGACAAGTACGTGTCTCCTCTTTTTCTTCCATCAGTTTGTCCGCCGGGAGGGAGGGTGGAGGGTCAGCCGGGATCATGACCTTTGAGAAATCTGTATAAAATCTTGGCCAGCAAGTTAGTTGATTAATATTGTCCATATCTCCATCCCTCTCTAATGACCACTCCGTGCACACCATGTGCTGCCTAGCTAGGCTTTCAGCATGATGGTGGTTGCACCAATCCCCTGCTCTGTCTCCTGCTTGCTGGACCTCTCCTTCGGTATTATTGATGCAGTACTGGTGATGCCCCCATTAAACACAGTATCAACACTCCCCCACACCCTTTCTCCTTCTCATATCATATCATTCCCAATTGATGTATATAAACGATGATAAAGTAAGGTGAAAAATAAAGTAAAGCCCAAGTCTCAATGCTTGGCTCGGAAGTTAGCCACAAAGAACCATTGCTGAATGCCGGAGACTTAATAACAAGTTTGAATCCCCCGGTTCGAAGATGGGGACTGTCACCAAACCCATTAGTTTAAGCTGTATCATGCATGCATTATTATCTATTTCTAGGCAAGTCCTCCCCCCCCCCCACCACACGGGGCCATCTTTATTCTTTCTATGAACATGGCCAATTTTAAATATAGTGGTTGTCGTCACTGTGCTAATAATTAATATGCTCCAACTAATTGTTTTTGTTATCAACTCCAAGATGCAATCCATGTATCATATACCACAAAGCTGGCCACCCCATGGCGCAACAAGATCCGTAGTTGCTTACCCATCCCAAAATCCCCCACTCCTTGAGATGCTGACACAACCCATATAATACTATATGCGTGGCATGTATGGTCAAGTGCTTCGTACACATTAAAATATGTGCTTCTGCCCCCCCACTTCACATGCTCCACCCGATAATGCTGATGACTGAATCTAAGCACAGCTGACACCCCCACAACTATGCGCTAACCAAGCCTGTAATAGGGGGGGGGGAATGGGTATCCACTCCTCTCCAAATCTCAAACTAGCTAGTTGTTTATAGTATTAAAATACTATATTACTTGTGTGCATTTGTACTGCCTATCCTCCTGTCCCAGCACACCTACATGTCACATATATAAGTAATCCCAAGTGTGGCACGTGTACTTATGTCATCCTTCCGGCGCTTATCCCCATGTCTTATATAGTATTCATTAAACAAAGCGAACGCCCACTTTTATGTACGTAAAAACATATGTACATTTAAGGGATTTTTTTAGAAAAAATTAATTAAGAACCTTTGTCAGAGGATATTATTTTTTTTCCTAGGCTCCGTCAAAATATTGAAAGTCATACAGTCTTTATTTTTTCGCCTGATTTAATTTGAAATTCTTAATTTTGAGACGTCACTATTTACGACTATCGATTCACGAGTTTCGTCTCTTTTACATCCGTCTCTTTTTCTCATTCTCGTCTTATCCTTCCGTCCTTTCGAAGGACCGTGAAATGACATGTCCGTCTGTCTATCCACCTTCGTCATCCATGAAAGTTGTAATTACATAATGTGTGTATCACACTTACATAACGTATGTAACGAACTTACAGTAACTATTGACATCACTTACACATTGTAGCTAAAGAATAAAAAAGAAAGGTTGAGATATAGAAGATTTTAATTCATTCAGGATTGGGTGGGTTGTTACAAGTTCTTCTGTTGTGATCTATTTGTTTGCACATCGAACAAATATATGCATGCTCTACTTCTCCTCTTGAATGTATTCTCCTCTTTCTCGGTCTTCTTGGCAACTTTTTGTTGTCAGTGGCTAGGGTTGCAAACGATCCGAGCCGAGCCGAGTAGGGCCCTGTTCGAACTCGACTCGTTCATTTAAACTTGAGCTCGAACTCGGCTCGTTACTCGACGAGTATTAAAATTGGTGTTCGAACTCGGCTCGATTAAATTTACAGTGTTCAAACTCGACTCGGCGAACCACTCGTTACACAAACGAGCTTGAAATCGGGCGAGCTACTCGTTTACACAAACCGAGTACTTAACGAGTTCAAAACCAAGTACATAACCGAGTTTGTACTCGATTTTGATTCCAATTGTTTATATTTAAAAAATATTATTTTCCCTCCCAACACGGTTGCTTTAACCTCAAAAGTTTATAAACCCCGTACGAGTGCCAGATGGCTCAGGTGCGTTTGGTTGCTGGGTGGGGAGGTCATTTTATAGAATATAATCCCAACAACTTTTTGTACTGTCCGATATGGGATTAAAAACGAACCACATCGCCGCCCCTCCTCGCAGAAGAAAACCCTGCACTCCGTCGTCCTCGGCCTTCCAGCCTTCTCCCACCTCCCCGGCTTCCGACTCCAGAGATGGCGCGCATCAAGCAGACGGCCCGCAAGTCCATCGGCGGGAAGGCCCCCCGGAAGCAGCTGGCACCAAGGCCGCCCGCAAGTCCGCCCCCGTCACCGGCGGCGTCAAGAAGGCCACCGCTTCCGCCCCGGCACCGTCGCCTCCGGGAGATCCGCAAGTACAAGAAGGCCCACCGCGTTTTCCGGGGCCATCAGTGGCCCACCGCGCGCCTCTCACTCCCTCAGCCCCGCCGGGGGGCACACCTGTAGCGCTGCGCAGGGGCATGACATGAGGACTCGGGAGGAAGAAGATGGTGGATATACGGAGGCACCTTGAAACACTAATTTTTTGTGTTTATACCCTTGTCTAGTATTTATTTATATAATTACATATAAGTTCTCATAGTATTTTATAATTTAACAATAAATTTTTAAAAATATATAAATATATTTATATCTTATACTAACAAGTAATTTATCTAATATTATATGAAGTGATAGAATGAGTAATTTAACAAACATATTAACGAGTATTAATCGAATATATTAATGAGTAATTTATCGAGTATCTTAACGAGTATTATCGAGTATCTTAACGAGCTACTCGCGAACATAATCGAGTCGAGCATACCTTTGTTCAAGCTCGGCTCGTTTATGAACCGAGCTTATTTTTTTGTTCAAGCTCTACTCGTTAGTTTAATAAACGAGTCGAGTCGATTTTATCGAGCCGAATATCGAGCTACTCATCGAGTGTATTGGTTCGTTTGCAACCCTATCAGTGGCTAACATCAAATAGTTGAGATGAATCTGGTATGTCAAATATTAAGATCGGTTGAATGTTAGTTTTGTATGCAGCCTTATACACTTCTTTACTGTAAAATGCTGAAACATATTGAGAGACTGCCTCCTTGTTACTGTCAATTTCTACGCATGCATGCTTTCAAGGTTGACAAGTTGCCAGTGTTCACAAGAGCATATTGTTGATGGAGGTCTACGGCGTACGCCTTCATATTTTCAATAACCTCACATTTGATTCCATCTAAATAACGGATTGCTAAACTTCTTCTTTCTTGAAGGTTTTGTTCGATGATTTTTTATACTTTAGGACAGTATGGAGTATCCCACAAGGCTGCGTCAATTTTCCTCTTTACAACCATTTCCATCATTTGAACTCTAATTTTGTCAACCATCTGTAGTATTGGTAGACTCTGTGTATCATATATCCAATTGTTGAATGACTCTGACAAATTAGAGTATAACTCGCCAAACTTGTGAGACAATGGAAAATAAATTAGTGTAACATCATATATCTCTAACACGTCTTCACTATTTACTGTAACCACATGTAACACATCCTATAACATCATATATCTCTAATTGTAAGACAATGCTTACTGTAACACCTTATATCTGTTACTATAAGACCTACGAACGTCTAACTGTAAGAACATAAATGGCGGACTATAATAGAACATATCGCTTCAGTGTAATTGAACAGGCGAACTTTTGTCCGGGGAATCGAGCATGGGAGCAGTGTTCGACATCATTTTGGAGCACCCATTCTTGGCATCATGAGAATTAAGCTCCATTGCAATCATTGCGTGTGACGGCCCTCGTTACACCGGTACGGTTATACCTACCCACGTCGGTATAGCGAGAGTCCTCACAGTGGGACATTTACCCAAACGATACAAACAGCTGAGATACACGCGAATATACAACAGAGTAGCGGAAGTAAAAGACCAATGTCTTCATTCATTCATCATCCACATTAAACATACATGTAGTTCGCAATTAACATAAAAGGAACTAAAAATCCACATGATTTAAATTGCTGAAATTAAATACAAATGTCCACACTTATACATCTTTTTCATGATACTTCTAGTACAATGTTTCAAAGTTACATACTATGAAATACATAAATCTCAAAGAACTCCAAAACTAGCTAGTCTCCACGCTCGGAGTCCGTCTCTGCTGCCTCCTCCAAGGTGCCACGTCACCAACTACACCTGTACGCCGAAGCAAGGAGTGAGTCCAAGGACTCAGCAAGCAACACTACTCATGATATACACTTATAAGTCCTAGTGGTTTCTACATGCACATTTACAATTAGCAACACATAGCATGCTAGTCAATTCAGTTTCAACCTATCATGAAAGTTCTAAAATTTTGTACATAAATCATGCTTTCAGATTTCTAAAATAAAATTCACCTATCACATGGTCTCTATTCAATTTACTCATGAACTTTAATCTTTAAAGAGCTAAAACATGAGAGCTATCAACATGAACATTTCACCTACATGAAAGGGAACACAACTAGCATAGATTTTACATATTTTTAAACATATATATGAACCTTTTCACACGCTTTAGGTTGCTGATTTCATATGGGTTCATGGCTGAAAACCTATGCATGAGAGCTACAATAATGCATAAACATATCACATCAACAACCATTCATGCTATCTTGTGTCCGTGTTCACTAATTATCCCTAACATGGATTCTAAGCATCTTTGCACATTAACATAATGATAATAACATGAATTTACTTAATTCACATGATTTCAGATTTGTCTCACATGGTTTCAATAACCTATTTCCACATCTTTAGTTTCACATTTTTATTTACACAAGTTTTCTCTTTCACATGGTTCACTTTACACATACACATTCACATTGTCACTTACACATTTACACATGGACACATACACATTACACATTTCACATTACATATTTTTAGGTGCCGTGACACATAGTCCAAACCACCAAAGAAGGACATATACACATCACATTACACATAGACGCCATCTAGGCATTCCAATGGCGACTCTTGGACTGCGCAGACCGGGAGAACAAGTCTCCACCCTAACCAGTGGTACTTGTCCACCTCCAGGATTTCCCCCTAATGCCCTTAGGGTCACTTAACACACTGAACTTTCTCAGGGGGACTTTTCCCTGATACAGCTCCACTGCCCTCTACGGAAGCAGTGTCACATTGGCACAGTTACACGTTTACACATTTACCGTTTTACACATGGTTTTACATTTTACACTTTTCATCACATTCACTTTCTCACTCACATGAATATCTCTGTTTTTCCTAACATGGTACTACAGAATTTCAAGAGTTTAACACACAGTAAACACACTAATCATGTTGGTTTTAGACCATAACTAATCACATTACGATCATATGCATGAATTATCACATTTCACATGAAAATACATAACTTTTTATTTACTGATCCAAATGACCTGAAATTTTAACCACATGCTGTTTTCGGGTTCAAGATGATACCCTCAATTTTTCAGATTTTTCTGAGCTTCATGGAATTTACAGTAAATAAAACACCTAATTAGCATGCCATTCACAATTTAATTTATCATGGGGTTTAACACATCTTGCAAATTGCCACTTACTATTTAAACAAAGGTTACTGATATATGCATGATTTGAGAATACCAGATTACCCTAAATCATACACCTATAGATAAATCATCACAACCATTCTTACATGCTTTTATTTTACCGAACCGGATTTTATTAGCAAATTACACAAACATGGATGATTTACCAAAATTGCAAACACACATACTGACACACTAATCTTCATGATCAAACCAAAACCAAGGCATTCATACTAATCCTAATCATGAAACATAATCTACCAAGATCATTAACAAGTCATGTTCACAATTCATGGAATACAATATTTCCCACATCCACCAACACACACCACATTCATCCACACACCACAATTGACTGTATTCATAGAGTATAGGATTACCATATATCCTCATCGCGGAAAACATACCGAAATTAATGTATAAGAGGGGCAGAACAGCTCACTGTTCTGTCCTGAGGAACTTGGCGGCGGTCTCTGGCCGCTGACTCAGGGTCAGCGGCATGGTCGATGGACGCCAAGTATGATCTGGACGTCCAGGGACCTTGCCGTCGAATCAGGTCTGTGCAGAAACACAGACCCGAGCTCTGAAACTTGGGTGAATGGGAGGGTCTAGGACTCGAGGAAAAATCCATAAAAATCACAAAACCGACCTAGACTCATAAGGGGACATCATGGATAGGTCACTTGCCTTTCAAAAATTCTTCCAAAGGATCTAGGGCTCGGTGAAGACCTCCTTGGGCAGTCCCAAGAAAGTTGCAGAAATGCCTCCAAGGTCACCTTCCTCCGGGTTCTTGGATGAGCTCCACAGCAAGGGGACGATGGGGAAGCCTTCTCATTTGCTCCAGCTTCCTTCTTGTCGCAGTAGATCTTCAGATCAAGCTCCAAGGGGTCGGATTTGAGGGTGCTAAGATGGGGTTTTCTCACAGTTCCCTCCTAGGGTTTTTCTTCTCTTTTTCTCCTCTTGCAAGGGTGAAGGGAAGAGTGGGAGAGACCAATTCGGGTTTAGACAATAAGGAGGGTCTCTCTCCCACTCACTAGGGTGATAGGACACCCTCAGAGCCGTTGGGGGACATCCCCCCCAATGGTTGCCATACCTTGTTTCAGAAGCTTGCAGCTCTGCTGCGCATGCAAGTCAGAGAAATTGGCGTCCACATCGCTGGACGCCAGGATAAGTGTTGGTGTCCATGTCTGGACGCTGACACCACCTAAACGGCCAGGGGTTGACGCCAAGGGGCCTTCGGCCAGAACTCTAAATTATGCAGAAAACCATGCATACCATGCATATATACATGCAATATACATACGGTATTGTATCCATACTATTATCATGCAATACATACATTATTTATACTTAATATAAACACATGCACACGTAATTATACTAATTAATGCGTACGTAAATATGTACATACATACACAAGTACAAACATACACACATAAATACAAATAATGCGACGGAAATTAGAGGGTCTTACATTGCGTCTTGGTATTCTTGTTCAGTGACTGCAGAGGCAATGCGCTAGAGGATTTTTCTAAGTAATTTCTTGAAAGGGACGACATATTTCTCTGCACATTGGTCGTTGAAGTTCTGCATGATGTGCTAGAAACAGTAGCCATGATGATCATTTAGAAATATGTCAGGAATCGCTTCCTTCAGACCTTTCCTCCTATCTGATAGGATGACGATCCTTCTATCTAAGAGTAATGCCCTTTTCAAATTTTGTAGAAATTAGACCCAGTTGTCATATATTTTTGAATCTGTGATGGAGTGCGCTACAATGAATAGCTCATTGTTACCATTTAAAGTACTTTCTACAAGTATAACCTCTTATACTCTATGTTGTTTGATATGAGTTCCATCCAAAAAGAGTATAGGTCGGCAACCAACTTCTAATCCATATGCAGATGCCTAGAAGCATATGAAGTAACGTTTGAAACGTCGTGTCTATGGGACCACTTCAAGAGACAAAACTGATCCTAGGTTTGACTCTAATGCACGTTCATTGTACTAGTGCAGCATATGATAGCTTGTTCTGAAATCTCCGTATAGAGAATTGACAACAACTTTTTTGCCCCACCACATCTATTGATATGATGATACATGGTATGTTAGATGAATTGATACAATGCTATTTACAGATTATTTACATAGTGTTATAGTACTTGTCCTTATATCTTACAGATTATACTGTTGTTGATACAGTGGCCTGCATAGAATCATACAGTATAATTTGTAATTATTACAATTGTTACAATATGAGCTCTTATAGTATATGATTACAGTTGTTACAATACAAGCGCCAGAAGTTTACAGTTGTCGTTGTACGCATTACAGAAGAAGTCGTGATGTGTTAGAATTGAAAACTTGTATGTTAGACGTTTAAAATCATGGCATACCTGATGATAAGGGATGAGGATACTGTAATCCCGATGTATGTCCCTCATCATTTCACTTGCTCTATAAGTGGGTTTATCAAGAAGTTTCCCCTTCACAGCATTTGCAACCCACTTCTTAGATGTCTTAAGATGTCGTTTGCTCATAATGTCACACCCACAGCTATGTAAGTTGTTCATAGTCTTGATTGCAAATTCTGGACCTTGTCGAATGACAGACGCATGAAGGCGCTAAGGGCAAGCATGTACATTGCACCGTACAGTTAAGCGTACAGAGTCATTCTTCAAATATTTCCAATTAAATCTTCGTGTGATCGCGTAATTTGTCAATTCCAGCTACAAATGCTCTTTGCTTATGAAGACTTGTCCTACTGAATGTATTCTGCCTAGACAATATTGTGTTAAGACTAGTACTAGACCTTCTACTCCATTTGTTTGGTCGTCGTACAATTCCAGACTGCTTCCAAGTAATTGGGACGGTTCTATGGTTTCCAAAGAAATGTTCATACGTGTCTAAAGTACTTCTGTTAAAATTGTACATATGTACATGATGCATGGGATAACATGAAGGCTATTCAAGAATGCATGGGAATGATGCATGGGAGTATGTACATGTCAGTAGTTCTACATATGCTATTGCCTCCCATTACAAGTTGTGGCGGATCACCTGACTGACGACTAGTATGCGTACTGAGGCAACAAGAGTCCACCACTTGAATTTGTAGATTTATGAATGATGTGCCTTAACACGTGAAGATCAAACATTGCTTGGACATCCCCATCATCATGCAGCACCTGTTCAACGTGGCCATCAATGGGAAGAAGATACTTCAGCATGTTTTCCTACATGCTTATACCCAACCTTTCTGAAACTCTAGCATGTATAGATGACAATTCCATGTCCTTCCCTATGAAAAGGACGAAACTTTGATCTCCAAATAAAGAGGAAGAAGACGAGTAAGAAAGATAGGAAGAAGAAAACTGGGTTCCTCTTATAGTTGTGAAAAATGGTTTGCGGGAAAGAAGATAAGGGTTAAATGAATGCACATCATTGCACAATGTGTAAGTGGTGTCAATGGTTGTTGTAAGTGTGTTATACACATTATGTAAGTGCAACTTCTATCGATGTCAGTTCACGGGCCTTCGAAAGGATAGAACGGTAAGACGGGAATGGGAAAAAGGCCTTCGAAATGACGAAAGGGTAAGACGGGAATGGAAAAAAGTGGCAGATGCAAAAGAGACGGAACTCGTGAATAGAGGATCGTAAATGGTGACGTCTCAAAAGTAGGGACTCCAAATTAAACCAGGCGAAAAGGTAAGGACTCTACGACTTCCAGTATTGTGACAGGGACTAAGAAAAAAGTAAGACCCTATGACAAGGACTACCAATTAATTTTCTCATTTTTAATAATTTTATTTAAAAAATATTTACATAAATATAATCAAATATAATATATTTATAAATATATCTCTCACTCACACTAATGTAGTGTACTTATACAATTTATCTGCAACTTATATGAATTTACACATTTTCTATATATGCAAATTATACTAAATCAGTGTAAGTTATACTAAAATTGTGTAAGTTATAGAGAAAGTGTGTAAGCCGCAAAAAAATATGTAAGTTACATTGAATCAGTATAAGTGAGAGGCATAAATTTGTAAATATATTCGACTTAGATATATTTACATAAATATTTTTTAAAATAAAATTATTTTTTAAAAAATCCCTACATGCAATGCTGGCGGCAAAAAAGATATTTTGGCAGCATTTGTTAATGCGTTAGAGGAGATTTTGAGGGACAAAATTGTTGACAGAATTCTAATGGTTTCCAAATGCGATCTGCTGTCCTAGGCTTTCGCCCTTGAGAGATTTTCAAAAGAAGAAAGAGATAGAGAGAGTTGCCAATTTCTTTCTTTTGCCACAAAACGGGTGGGAGGTCATTTTCTGCAGTACTATTGTAATTTGAAGGGAAATTCTCATTTTGCCCCGACAGTGCCTCACATGGCAAAAGTTAAACTAGGGTAGTAAGGTAAATTCTGTGCAGAATTGGGTTTTCTTTTTTGAAAAAAAAAATTGCGCCATTTTGCTAATTGGCACGGGTGACGAGATGAAAATCTCATCATTGTGCGATGTGTCAGCAAAATCTACTTTTGCCAATTTCAAGTTTTTTAAACACCTTAACAAACGCTGCCTGGAACAATGACGGATCTATCTTAGGGATATTGGGTTCACAATATCCTACTAAATGAAATTTTTTTCATTAGGTATATAAATTTTCATCATTAATAACCATACTTGATCAAAAAATTATGTCTAAAAATACACTTACTAAATGAAAATTCTAAATTCGTCATTAACCTCCAACATAGGGGACATGAACTTATGTTTGATGTGGCTATTTTATACAACCTACAAGGTGTATTGCAACACGTATAATCGCTTCATGGCCAGCCAACCATGTCCATCATTTTTTTTTTTTTTGGACCAAGAACCATGTCTATCATCTGATACCAACTCTCGCTCAATCGTATGATGATACAAGATATTCGCAAAATCTCTTGCTCATAAACATGAGCATTGCGAATTCATATTGCGAATTCATCTCTCTCACTCTCTCTTCCCATATTTCGCCATTTACATTTGCTCTCCTCTCTCTCTTTCCCAAGTCAACAAATTATAGATATATAGATGATAATAATGTAAATATAGATAATGATAAAGCTCTCTCTCTCTCTCATACTAACTAGACAAATAGGTGATGACTGATGATACCAAACTTTGCAGACTCCTCCACATCCCCACCTGTCTGTCCAAGCTCTTTGATGGGTACTATAACCCCCAACAGCCCCTACAATCCCTACTCCCACAATCACCCGATGCTGGGCCCAGACGTGCCCACGAAAGCGGCCGTGCAAGCAATGAAGAGTTTTAATAGAAAGAACACCGTTTGGTGCAAACTCTCGTGAAAAACTAAGTTTCCATTGGAGGTGGGCACAAACACCTCCAATGATCTCAGCTCCTTCAATGAAGAGTTGAATTTGTTGTAAATCGTCACGCTGGTGGTTTGTAACAAGACTTTTCTAAAACCGGGGAAAAAAAATGGACACTCGTCGTCCCTACCACCCACTGGACCCTGGCCCACTCACAAGTGCGGAGGCTAAGGAAGAAAAGGCGGACAACGATGCGGAACAAACTTGTGCGGGGTCCCCGTTCTCGGAACCGGGCCGCCGGAGCAAAACGTCGAGTAGACGTTTTAGGTCTTGGCATTTTTTTTCTCGAGGCCCACTCGATCTCGATGTGAAGGGAGGAAGGTGGGGAAACGAAAAAGCCAAAAGCTGCCGGTGTACGGCGTCTCCGGCACCGCCACAACGGTCCAAAAGTACTTGTTAAATGTGATGGGCCAGCAACTTGATTCGGCCACTAGTAATAATGCCCTCCCATCGGTGGGTCCCCAGCTAAATTTCCGAACAATACATTCCCTCCCCCCCCCCCAACTTTTTATCTTTTCTTTTCCTTTTGTCTCTCTATTTCCTCCGATTTGATTCATATGCTTGCTATGTGAACAAGAATCTATCCGTCAAGTTGCCACGCCCTAGAAAGAAAAAGGAAAGAAACAAATTTGCCTGTGTCTTCTCTCTCTCACCGCTCCCTATGACATGGAGGAGGGGGAGGAAAAGATCAGTGCAGAAAAAGGGCCTGCGGCCCAATTCATTGCTTTCACAGTAGTAGCTCGGAAAGGTAGTGGGTGTGCAGGGATTATAGATGTTTCCCCCTTCTTCGTTTTCATACAACAAGCTTTCCCTAGCACATCAAAAAATGGGAAAGGGGTGGTGAGGAAAAGGTTTGAAGGACTAGGTTGCAAATGGACGTGGATATGGCCCCTTGAACTATTTTATTCATTGCTATTGTATCTGCAGTCAAAAAAAGTAAGATTATATATGTTTATGTGCATAACTGGATATCCAAAGGTCATTATCAGGATAGAAGTTTATATGTTATGGAGTTTTTACATAATAACCCTCCTAAAGTGAAAAAAACAAGTAACATTATGTATATATTATAAGTGCATAACTGGATATGTAAAGGTCATTACTAGGATAGAATTTTTGCATGTTACGGAGTTTTTGAATATATAACCCTGTTCAAGTGAAAAAAAAAGTATCATTATATACTTGTGTGCGTAACTGGATATGTAAAGGTCATTATCAGGATAGAAGTTTATATGTTATAATGTTATGAACTTTTTGCATATATAACCGTGTGGTGACTATTTTTAGCCACCTAAGCCCGCTAGGTCCATCATGGCCCATCGTCATCATATAGACGGATGTGGCCCTTCGGCAGGGCAACACGTATCCTCGGGAGAAGGTTGAAGATTCCGAACACGATCTCTGCTGCTAAGCGCCCCCCCAAGATCCTAGGGGCAATCTTCGCACACCCCTCATCCTGTTCGGTTCATGCTCTATCTACCGAACAAGCCTTGCGGGAAGCATGCTATGGATCCACCGGCAGCAGCAGTGCCCAGGTACCAGGTACCGAGCAGCCAGTTAGGCTGCCGAACAAGAGCAGTCACCAAGCCCCCCGTCCAGCCTACCGAACAGGTTGCCTGCTCAGAATCCTCTACCCAGGAGCCTCCAAGCAGCTCTCCGTCTCCTTGCGACGATTACAACGGCTGCATCGCGCACGTCCCACGATCAAGTGGTGCGTTAACTGTAGGGCCCCTCAACGGGCGCCATAACGCGTAACTCCCCACTAAGGACGCCAACCGACGCTCCCATTCTGGCGTCATCAAAGGGTGGCACATCCTCCTTTTGCAGAACCTTCGCCTATAAAAGGCACAGATACCCTTCATGCAAAAGTAACGCAACCTAAAACGCTCACACTCGTCCTCGCACGACTCACACACGAGAACCCCCTTTCCTTCTAGCCTCTCCAGTCCCGTACTGACTTAGGCATCGGAGGGTGCTCCCCGGTTAAAGACCGGACCCCCTGATTCCGTTCTGATTTTGCAGGCTTCTATTCGCACCAGCGACCGTCTTCCCTCTTCTCAGTGGAGGCCCGTTTGGTTCAGACCCAAACAGGAACACACCACCACAAACTCTTTTAAAGTGAAAAAAAAGGGTAACATTATATAGTTGTGTGCAACTGTGCATAACTGGATTTGTGAAGGTCAATACCAGGATAGAAGTTTATATGTTATGGACTTTTTGCATATATAACCCTCTTCAAGTGAAAACTATCTTACTTTTGCATTTGGTTGTATGGTTATCTTATCCGAATTTAGCCCCTGTGTTGAACTTCTATACCATAGTAAGAAGAGTGTTCCATCACCTTCTTTAGTTTTAATTTTCAAGATAAAAGCAAATTTTAAGTAGGCATATGTGATCCATCAACTAGTGCATGAATTAAGAAAGACTATTAATTTTACTAATTCAATATGAAGAAAAAAATGTTATTTTGATTTCGTTACTTTTGCCATTGAAATCTTTGGATCACCATAAGGTAACAAATAACGTGTAATTCTGTCATTTGTATCAACTACATGTTCAATCTAGTGACTGAATCATCATATGGCATATCATATTCTATTGTTTAGGATGACCCAAAAGAAACTTTGGGCATTGGATTTAGACATATAGTCTATCTTATATGCCCAAATTCTGAGAAAAAATAAGTATTTTGCAATCAAATATTATCATTGACATCCATAGCCGTTAACTATCACTACGCAAATTAAAGGAGGGGAAAGAATAAGACACATGATCCATAGTAATCTCCTGTATATTTACGTACACCATCACACTTGGAATATTAATGGAAGATTCATTAGATATTCTTTTTGTTTTTTTCTTTCTTTGAAAAATAGTTATAATACAGCTAACACTAGTTTAAAGATATGTATAGGATTCTCTTTCGTAACCTTTCAGACACCTAAGCTTAATGCCTAAAATGACTAAAAAAACAAAGCCCAGTCGGCCCAACATCTTAAATATCTAGGTTCCATTGGTTTGGCTCATTTAGGTTCAACGCATCAAAGACTATAAAAAAATCATGATTTAAAGAAGTTAGACAGCCCACTAAGAAAGTAGGTCCATTTATTCAATCTTGTGGATAAGCCCATTAAGATTTTAGTCCAGGGTGACGTGACATAGGCAGAGAGTGAAGTCTAGATCTGCTCTTCTGGAGAAGTATTTACCTCATATATCTACATATGAAGCCATCAAGAGTGGGGTGGCTATTGTGAAGCACTAGCCTATTGTGGCAACTCTTCGCATAATATACATTGTGGAAGCCAAGTATGAGTATTTGCAAAAGAAGAGATGACGAAGGAGGTTCTTAAAAAGAAAAATCATTGCCTCAAATATTATACTCCAAATAAATATTATAAAAGAGTATTTGGTATCTAGTGTTGTTAGATGTTTCAATATGTCAATATATCAAAGTCAACACAAGATCCGTGAACAACAAAACAATGTCCAGGTCCATTCTAAAGACGCGTAAGAAAGATGTGTATGTAGATTTGCACTTCATACTGGAATGTACATATATAATCTATCATTATTTAGAACAAGGAATAAGATAAGCTTTTCAAGACCATTATAATACTATACCATCCTTGAGTGAAAATGAGTAATGGTTGTGCTTTTTTTATAGGGTTAACTGCAAAATATCTCTCTTACATAATTACATTGGTAATTACAAAAGTGCTATTCATGTATGTAATTGCAAAAATGTCCCTCTTACCTTTGATAATTATAGGAGTGCTAGTCAAATTAAGTAAAATAACTATGCTACAAAACCAAGGTGCAAAATTACAAAAAAAAAAAAAAATGTTATCTTTAACTAAAAATTAAGAGATATCATGAATATGTGAAGACATAACCAAGCTTCAACTCAAGCTTAATTTTTGTTTGTCCGATTACAGTAGTTGAGTGCTTAATGGAAGGTGTATCTTTGCATACAACTTTACGATTGAGGGTGTACGTTTCAATCTGCATCTGAATTGGCATTTATGTAAGTATGGGGTTGTATTTACCGTTATTCCTTTCCAATACTACACATACAAGAAAATTCTAACAAGATAACTTACATGGTTAACCGCAATCCTGCTCTACATCTATCAATGGCAACTTTGTTTATCCGTGTCATTGTGCTTCAGTTTTTTTTTTCCCTCAATATTCTTACATTAGAAACATTAATGTGCAAATGATATCGACAGCCATCTTAGCTTGAGCATGCATGAGCGTTTTACCCAATGGTGGGCCGTGAAAGCCAGCATTCAGACCATTCATGGGCCACCCAAACAGGCCTAAACGATCATAATCGGTTATTTGGACTTGGACCAGCCCAAGCACTTTGGAAGTATTTTATAAGTAATAGGACCACATGTCGTACAGTTTCGGTATGAATAAATTTTTTATTTGGCCAAGAGAATATGATGTCACATTAGACCTGTGATGAGTTTAGTCCCATATCAAAATTCCGAGGGATGAATTGAGGATTCAAATAGATGGGGTTACATTACCTGTCACGCCCCGATACGAAATATCGGAACGTGAGGTAGTTAATATAACGCCAGTATAGAGCGGATAATAGACACCAATCTATTGGACAATTGAGCAATACTAAATCAAATATATTTCATTAATTAATCTACTATGTCTATTACATTTATTAATTTCATAGCAATAACTATGGGCCTAGAGAACTCCATCATACTTAAATAAAACAACTAACTATACTAAATTCTAAAATAACAGAACGACATTTGGTCACTTTTGAACTTGCTCGTCTCCATCCTCGTAAGTGTTATCCTCATCATCCAACGCACCTGAGAACACATAACAAATAATGCAGGATGAGCGATAATACTCAGTAGGACTTAAATCTCATGAGCCAAGCATGCTTTAAATGATTAATGCATTCCTGACACGCGATTAATTATCGAAAAAAATACTCATAGAAATTCTAATGATAGAGAGAGTCAAGTAAAGTTGAGAAAGTAATAGCACGAGTTTCAAATATAGTACAAATAGCAGGATAGTCATAGCACGAATAGCACAAAATAGCATGCAATAGCACATAGCACAACGGGTCGAGTATAGTATAGCACTTTGATTGTCAATAGATAGTCAAGATAGATAGCACTTGAGTGTAATGCCAAACACTTTGGTCAATTAACTCCCACAGGTACTAGCACTTTCGGGCGCACCTCTCAAGATCAGACCGGGCCCTTTATAATATTGTCAGGCATTGGTTATATTTATTATCTTTAGAGAATCAGTCAAATGGCCATAGAGAGTATCAAGAATAGATAAGAATAATTGAAGAATAGATGTGAATTTAGAGAGAACGTGAATAGATGAGAAAATAACAAGTAGATGATAGCTACAGGTACTTGCGCGTAAAACGACGTTTAAATAGGCGATAGTAACAGTTGCACAACACGCATGATTGGTGCTGGCAGTCTAGTAGAATCACTAACCGCACACTGGTAGTGCTATGAACATAGTTCAGAGGTCTAGTGTGATCTCAAGGAGAGAGAAAACTCTAAGGTCGTAGGATCATCTCGATCCCTAAGGGTATATAGGTATTGATGGTACAATCCGCTCATCGGCCATGGACGTACGCCATAGCCAAGGAGTCTTATGGAGGCCTTGAACAAGGATTACCTAGTCTGAATAAGAGTCTTCCCAAAGGAGAGTCCATCCAAGGCAAGAAAAGTGTGTATAGAAACATTGCTTGTCTTGCCTTGAGTGCTCGAAGGTAGAGGAGCGTCGGTAACGATATTTAAAACAAACAATAGAAAACGTAAACAAGTCCTTAATTTAAAAGGTATCAATTATGAATAAAGTTTAAATAAATTAATTGATACATTATCACATATTTAAATAATTTATTCAAATCTAGAATAGGAGATTTTTCTGTGTACGTATGTGTAGAAAATCGAGAGATTGAAATTTTAGTCGTGTGCATGTCCTTTAAAAGAGGATTATAGCATGTTTATCATTATATAACATTAGGTACTTTGTTACAATGACAAGCTGACACAATGATGTCATGTCTAATCGTCTTGACGCATGCAGGTCGGGTTTGATAGGGTCGACACGACGCTCAGGTCGCGACAGGTCGAGGCCGACGCGATCCTCAGGTCACAACGGGTTGGGACGACATGTCCAGGTCGCACCTGATAGCGCTGACGAGATTTTGACATTGCGTCGCGCCGCATCGCGGGGGCGCGACCTGGTCGCGCCGTATAAGAGCGGTGCGTTCTCAGGCCGAGAACGCCCAGTCGACAGACCTAATGCAAAGCGCTCATATCTTGATGTATACAAGATGAAAATCCACGAAATAATCTTTAAAACATTGCTAACATGGTTCTAAACATGATAGAAACAAGAATCAAGTAAATAAACGTAGATTTCACGGAGTTTGAGATCAAACAAGAGGGTTTGGGTACATGTCAATGGTTGAATGTTGAACATGAAATACTCATAAATGACATGATAGAAATTGGGAAAAATATTAGGGGTGTCAATTGGACCGGGCCGGGCCGGAGGCCCAAAAGCCCGGCCTGGTTTTAACTGGGCTTGGGCCGGAAAAATGAGCCCGTTAAAATTTTTTGGTCTGGCACGGCTCAGAAAAGAATAGGTCCGGGTTTGGGCTTTGTGAGGCCCGGCCCGGCCGGCCCCGGAAAATATAAATATAAATATAATATAATTTTTATTAAATATAAAATTTATATTTAGAAAGAGAATTATATTTATTTTTTCTACAATAAATCTACTTAAAAATATAATCTTTTATAAGTTAAATGTTAAAATAGATATAAGTAATATATATATATAGATATATTATACTAGATATATTATAATTATATATTATATAAATAAAAATAATAATTTTCTTATATTTTTCGGGTCGGGCCAGGCTTAACGGGCTTTTCCTGGGCCCGGCCGGGCCACCCATACCGAGCCTACCCCCGGGCCTGGGTCGAGCCCGAGCCGGCTTTTAGAAAACCGGGCCTGGGCCGGCCTAGCAAGGCCCGGTCTAGGCCCGGCCCATTGACATCCCTAGAAAATATGAGGCTTTTGTGTTGGGATCATGGACTATCTATGGACGAGATTAATTAGATTTTGCTTGAGAGATTGTCTATCTTTTGACGATTTGAACTCCTAGGGCTTAGAACATGAAGAACACTTGAAACTCTCCTTCCAAGCCTTCTTCTCTACGATTTTCTCCTCCTTTAGCCTCCTTCCTACGTCAAAGAGATCTCAGATGAACATTAGGGTCGACCATCAGGGGTTTGAGGGTTTATTTAAAGGTCTTGTGTTGTTGTTTCTTAATAAAACTCTAAATTCCTCCGAACTCCGAATTTTCATGTTTATCTAACTTTTTCCCTAGTATTTATCCTTCTATTTGGTTTATGATGAGACTTAATTTTGTGGGTAGCAAGTTAGGGCAAGGTTATGACTCTTTATTAGATAATTAAATGAGTTGTAAAGGGATTTACTTGCCCTTTTTAATTTGCCAATAATTTAGTTACGAATTTTGGCCTATTTATCTCTAATCTGGACTCTTACTTTTGACCCAATATGTAGCAACCTTGATTTTTAAATCCGAATAAAAATAAATTTTTTCTTTTTAATAAACGAGGTAAATAGATTTAATTAGAATAAATGAGAAATAAGTGAAATAAAATAAAATTTAAGCAATACCCATTAAGCTAAATTAATAATGGGTTACCCTAATGATCCAAACCTGATTGGATGGGCCCAATTGTGAGAATCCCATCATGGGATGGGAATTAAATATCCCAAATTCGGATTTAATTAATTAGTAAATAGTAAAAGGCTAGGATAAATATTAAATAACTTGTATTTATCTAAAATAAGAGCCCTTAGCCTATCCTAACCTATGGCCACGAATTTAACTCTCTTCCAACCCCATTAGGCAGATAAATGAAAGAAAATAGGAGGATAATTACTAATTTTCAGAGTTGGAGGAGAAGAGAAGAGTTAGATGATGGTTGGACTCTATTAGCCAACAAAACTCTCCCAATTTGTCCCTACCAAACCCTAGTTCGTGTCCAGAGCCTTGGGAGACGAAGGGAAGGTGATTTTGGACGAGGAGCTTGGAGGAGAAGGGCTGGAGCTTGGGTTTTTCTTCTCTATTTTTCATCACCAACTAGGGATTTCTTTACTCTGCGAAAAAGATAGGCAATCTCTCAAGCCAAATTCGTGTAAAAATTACCCTAGTGAGACTTCATGATCCCATGTAAAAGTCCTCTGGTTTCGCTCTATTTCGATCTCCCATGAGGGAGAATTAATTCTTTGAATCCATGTTAGTTCCATGTACCCGACCCTTCATGTTTGCTTTTCAAACGTCGTGCATACTTGATCCCATGCCATGAGATACTACATCATGTTAGCTTTCAAACGCCCCTAGTTTCCCTAATTTTCATCATCTATCCATCGCTAATTAATTCGTTGAACCTTGACTGCGCATGTTTAGGTCACCAAAATATAACCTAATCAAAGCATGTCTAAACCTTGTCTATTTTCAAATTAATCGTACATGTTGATAGATCTGTGCCTACTTTCGTTTAAAGCTAGTTTTGTGATTTTTGGATCATCGTACGATTTTATATAGAATTTAGATTGACCCTATATCAAGCAAGACTAGCCCTAGAAAAAGGAAAAAAGCGCCGGACCCTTTCTGATATCGCGACAGCGCGACCCGCCGCGATATCAACAGAGTCGCGCCTGGCAGGCGCGTCGCGTTAAGAATGCAGCGGCCTATGCCACCGCGATTTCCAGCACGAATTGGGCCAGACCGGCCGGTTCGGCTGTCGTGCCCAGGCCGGCCACTGCAACAATAATCGCGGCCGGGACCCCCGCCGCGTTTTGATTGATACCGCGTCGTGGAACCCCGTCGCGACTTGATCGCGACAGGCAACCCCGTCGCCTATTTGAAATTCCTGCCAGGTTTGTAAATTGCGTACATGCCCTTGCTGATTTGGCTATATGACCCTTATTTAGCCATGATTAAACCATGTTATGGATAATTCGACCTGGTAAATTAATAAATGACAATAATTACATAAATTTAAATATTTAAAAGTCATTTGCACGATTTATCACATTCTCATGATCTCTTTACACTTACACATACATAACATTAGTGTTTGACAATTGACGCTAATAAATTATTCAAATAATATATCTGATAATTAGCGAAATAAATGACTAAATTTCCCTATTTAATTAAATACAATTGTTTTCGTTTTATACGCGCGCTTTGTACACCGTTATCGTTTTCCCTCGGCCTTCGAGCACTCAAGGCACGATGGACCAGTTTTCTACACACTTTCTCTTGACTTGGACCACCTCTCCATCGGGAATACTCTCGACTGGGCCAGGGACTCTTTATCAAGGTCTCTATAAGTCTTCTTGGCTTTGGCGCACGTCCTTAGCCGACGAGCTAGTTGTACCCCAATACCCGTTACACCCTTAGGGATCGGTATGATCCATGGCCTTAGTGTGTTTTCTCCTTATCTTGTGATCACGTCGGACCACCAGGCTCGTGTTCACAGCACGGCTAGTGGGCGGTTGTGACTTCTACCAGACTTCTGGTACCCGACCTGGTGCCACGCAACAGTTACTATCAATGTTACGTTGTTTTACGATATTGTCCTATTCCGTCTACTATCTATATCCTCTCATCTGTTCACGTTCTCTCTACACTCTCATCTATTTCGTCTACTACTCTCATCTGTTCTTGGTACTCTACTTGGCCATCAATTGATTGTCTAAGATAACAAACATGACTATGCTAGGCAACATTATAAGGGCCCGATCTGGTCCTTGGGAGGAGCACCTGAAAGGCTATAACTCGCGGGGGTCTAATGATCTGGGTGATGGCATACACCTAACGCATGACACGCAAGATTTAATCTATGACAATCAATCAATCATTTGTTTGTTACTTGAACTCGGGGTTGAAAGAATACCGACCCATACTTGCTATCGTGACTAGTTTACTTGCTATCTCGTGATATGGCCAATTCTTGTGATGTTATACTCTCGTGAATGTGTTAATGTTTCACATTATCTTGTTACATCATTCTCTTGACTATATATGACAACTTGTTCATGTATCCTGCCTCCTAAAGACATTAATTACTTTATGCATACTTGTTCTCATGAGATATTAAGTCCTACTGGGCGTTATTCGCTCATCCTGTGTATTTATTTTATGTGTTTCAGGTGAGTCAGATTATGACCACACTCACGAGGAGGGGAACCAGGACGATGTCCAAGAGTGACCCGTTTCAGCAACCACTGCTTTAGTAGTTAGCAAGTATAGTTATGAGTCAGTTAGCTCTTATGTATTAGTTTATATTTGAATAAAGTACTATGGACCCTAGTTTTGGCTCTGATACGTTAATGTAATAGTTAGTTCATGAAGTTTGATGAGTTATTGGTGATTATAATGAAGTTTGGTGGTTTATTAATGAAATTGGAGTTTAGTTGATATTATTCCAAATATGCAATGGTTTGTTATTTATTTCTCGCTCTGTACTATTTAATAATTATAATTTCGCTCCGATATTCTGCGTCGGGGCGCTACAGTTTTAAGAGGGGGAGGATGTAGCAACCTTGAATTTTAAATCCGAATAAAAATAAAATTTTTATTTTTAATAACGACGAGGTAAATAGATTTAATTAGAATAAATGAGAAATAAGTGAAATAAAATGAAATTTAGTAATACCCATTAAGCTAATCTAAATTAATAATGGGTTACCCATGTAATCCAAACCTGATTGGATGGGCCTAATTGTGAGAATCCCATCATGGGATGGGAATTAATATCACAAATTCGGATTTAATTAATTAGTAAATAGTAAAAAGTTAGGATAAATACTAAATAACTTGTATTTATCTAAAACAAGAGCCCTTACCCTATCCTAACCCCATGGCCACGAAATTTAGCTCTCTTCCCAACCCCATTAGGCAGATAAATGAAAGAAAATAGAAGGATAATTACTAATTTTCGGAGTTGGAGGAGAAGAGAAGAGTTAGATGATGGTTGGACTCTATTAGCCAACAAAACTCTCCCAATTTGGCCCTACCAAACCCTAGTTCGTGTCCAGAGCCTTGGGAGATGAAGGGAAGGTGATTTTGGACGAGGAGCTTGGAGGAGAAGGGCTGGAGCTTGGGTTTTTCTTCTCTATTTTTCGTCACCAACTAGGGATTTCTTTACTCTGCGAAAAAGATAGGCAATCTCTCAAGCCAAATTCGTGTAAAAATTACCCTAGGGAGACTTCATGATCTTGTGTAAAAGCCCTCTAGTTTCGCTCTATTTCAATCTCTCATGAGGGAGAATTAATTCTTTGAATCCATGTCAGTTCCATGTACCCGACCCTTCATATTACTTTCAAACCTCGTGCATACTTGATCCCATGCCATGAGAAAATTCTCATCAATACTACATCATATTAGCCTTCAAACACCTTTAGTTTCCATAGTTTTCATCATGTATCCATTGCTAATTAATTTGTTGAACCTTGACTGCGCATGTTTAGGTCACCAAAATGTAACCTAATCAAACATGTCTAAACCTTGTCTATTTTCAAATTAATCATACATGTTGATAGATCTATGTGTCTACTTTCGTTTAAAGCTAGTTTTGTGATTTTTGGATCATCGTACGATTTTATATAGAATTTAGCTTGACCCTATATCAAGCAAGACTAGCCCTGGAAAAAGGGAAAAAGCACTGGACCCTTTCTAATATCGCGACGGCGCGATCCGCGCGATATCAGCAGGGTCGCGCCTGGCAGGCACGTCGCGTTAAGAATGCGGTGGCGCCTATGCCGCCACGATTTCCAGCGCGAACCGGGCCGACCGGTCGGTTCGGCTGTCGCGCCCGGGCCGACCGCCGCAACAGTAATCGCGGCCGGGACCCCCGCCGCATTTTGATTGATACCGCGCCGTGGAACCCCGTCACGACTTGATCGCGACGGGCAACCCCGTCGCCTATTTGAAATTATTGCCAGATTTGTAAATTGCGTACATGCCCTTGCTTATTTGGCTATATGACCCTTATTTAGCCATGATTAAACCATGTTATGGATAATTCGACCTGGTAAATTAATAAATGACAATAATTACATAAATTTAAATATTTAAAATCCATTTGTATGATTTATCACATTCTCATGATCTCTTTACACTTACACATACATAACATTAGTGTTTGACAATTGACCCTAATAAATTATTCAATAATGTATCTGGTAAATTAGCGAAATAAATGACTAAATTTCCCTATTTAATTAAATACAATTGTTTTCATTTTATACGCATATTTTGTACACCGTTACCATTTTTCCTCGGCCTTCGAGCACTCGAGGCACGACGGACCAGTTTTCTACACACTTTCTCTTGACTTGGACCACCTCTCCATCGGGAATACTCTCGACTGGGCCAGGGACTCCTTGTCAAGGTCTCCGTAAGTCTTCTTGGCTTTGGCGCACGTCCTTAGTCGACGAGCTGGTTGTACCGTAATACCCGTTACACCCTTAGGGATCTGATGATCCATGGCCTTAGTGTGTTTTCTCCTTATCTTGTGATTATGCCGAACCACCAGGCTCGTGTTCACAGCACGGCTAGTGGGCGGTTGTGACTTCTACCAAACTGCCGGTACCCGATCTGGTGCCGCGCAACAGTTACTATTGATATTACGTTGTTTTACGATATTGTCCCTATTCCGTCTACTATCTATATCCTCTCATCTGTTCACGTTCTCTCTACACTCTCATCTATTTCGTCTACTACTCTCATCTGTTCTTGGTACTCTACTTGGCCATCAATTGATTGTCTAAGATAACAAACATGACTATGCTAGGCAACATTATAAGGGCCCGATCTGGTCCTTGGGAGGAGCAACTGAAAGGCTATAACTCGCGGGGGTCTAATGGTGATGGCATACACCTAACACATGACACGTAAGATTTAATCTATGACAATCAATCAATCATTTGTTTGTTACTTGAACTCGGGGTTGAAAGAATACTGACCCATACTTGCTATCGTGACTAGTTTACTTGCTATCTCGTGATTTGGCCAATTCTTGTGATGTTATACACTCGTGAATGTGTTAATGTTTCACATTATCTTGTTACATCATTCTCTTGACTATACATGACAACTTGTTCTCGTATCCTGCCTCCTAAAGACATTAATTACTTTAAGCATGCTTTTCTCATGAGATATTAAGTCCTACTGGGCGTTATTCACTCTCCTGCGTATTTATTTCATGTGTTTTAGGTGAGTCAGATTATAACCACATTCACGAGGAGGGGAACGAGGACGATGTCCAAGAGTGACCCGTTTCAGCAACACTGCTTTAGTAGTTAGCAAGTATAGTTATGAGTCAGTTAGTCTCTATGTATTAGTTTAGATTTGAATAAAGTACTCTGGGCCCTAGTTTTGGCTCTGATACGTTGATGTAATAGTTAGTTCATGAAGTTTGATGAGTTATTGGTGATTGTAATGAAGTTTGGTGGTTTATTAATGAAATTGAAGTTTAGTTGATATTATTCAAATGTGCAATGGTTTGTTATTTATTTCTCGCTCTGTACTATTTAATAACTGTAATTACACTCTGATATTCCGCGTCGGAGCGCTACACAAAACTCATGTATGAACCATTAATTAAGTCCATCACTTATTTTTGCTTAATAGATTTTAATTAAATTCACATTTCCTTATATTTTAAATTTATTTATTTATTTTAAAATAGCGAGTTGCTACATCACCTCATTGTCCAGGTTTTGTGATAGAGTGATGATCAGTCTATCTCCATATATATATTATATATTATATATGTTTTTGGTGATCAACAAAACCTTGGAAATTGTTGACTAACACTATTTTCTAAAGTTTGTCAACAGGTATCAAATAAAACAAATTTAGTAAGTTATTTCCACTCATTTTTATTAGAAGTCAATTGCATATGATTTGCCTAAGTTTACATCGACTACTATTGTAAGCTCACAACGATTACTGTTTTGATATCACATCGATTCTGTTAAACATCGATTTCACTTAAACAACGACTATGTTTTAAACATCGATTACAGTTCAAAATCGATTTCATTTCAACATCGATTTCACTTAAACATCGATCACAGTTCAACATCGATTTCATTTTAAACATCGATTACAGTTCAACATCGATTTCACTTAAACAACAATTATAGTTCAACATCGATTTCATTTCAACATCAATTTCACTTAAACATCGATTACAGTTCAACATCGATTTCATTTAAGCATCGATTCACTTAGAACATCGATTTCACTTAAACATCGATTACAGTTCAACATCGATTTCATTTAAATATCGATTACAGCTAAACATCGATTTCACTCCAACATCGATTTTACTCCAACATCAATTACATTTTTACATAGATTACGTTCACATCGATTCCATTCCAACAACGATTACACTCACATTGAATTCACTTGAACATCAGTTGTGTTTAGACATCGACTGTCATTATACATAGACTGTCTCTAAACATCAGCTTTCCTTCAACAACGATTATGTTTTGGACAGTTAATGGATAATATTGATAATAATTTTTATAATCATTCTAGATAATCTTGATCATATTTTATCTCACATATCATTCAAATGTATTTTGAATCATTGTGCATTTCAAATTTTCCCGCGAGCTATAGCGTACCCTATGCACTCAAACATTTATTATTTCGAGTACAATATCTATACACGACATCTCTTATGGACTACTATATTCATGTCACATATAGTAGAACTTTAAAGACTGGCAGAACGGAATTTCCTCTTTAGTATATCCTCCTACAACATGGTCGGTGACGTTGACTGACAGTTTAGACACATTTAAGATGTCCATGCTTCAACATTTATTATGTGTAGTTTTTCGGTAGTCATACACATTACAACGTTGGACTTGTCACGTTGACAGAAGCAAAGAGGATATCTAGATGATCTTTCTCTCACTGGGTCTCTATCTAAGTATTTAATGATTGCAGGTTTTCCTGATTCCTACGTTGGACCTGATACAACTAACGTGTTTCAAGATGAGAGACAACATATAATTCCTCAAGAAAAGATAAATAGAAGTGTGTTAACAATCTTGGAGATACAAGAAAAAGAAAGAAGAGCTCGATCCTTCATTCAAAAAAAAAAAAGAGTCCTGCTCTTAAGCTCTCCACAAAGCATTGTTCTTACTTGTCTTCTAGAGTTTGAGAGCTTGTTTTAGATCTGTGAGAACTTCTTCCTGGTGTAATTCTCTTGTCTCTCAGATTCTGCCTCAGATCAAGCATTTACTATAAGCTTGGTCTAGGGGCCATCATCTCTTTACTCTTCTTAAGTGCTTCTCTTCATCTGTGAAGAGAGGACCTGGTGTGGAGTGGGTGGTTGCTTCCGTTTTGTAGAAAGGAAGACATGTTGTAACAGATGGTGTATTGTCTCTTTGTGTAGTTAAAAGAAGGCCAGCTGGTGCTGGATGTGTAAGGGTCCATAAGAGGGACTATATCCTTAGCTAGTGGAATCTCAAGTTATTGCTTGAGAACTGGACGTAGAACTCCTTGTGATAGGAGATCTGAACCATGATAAATTTCTGTTGTTCACGTGATTGCTTTTATTTTGTTTCCCCTGCTCATTAACTCTAACATTTGAGTTTAATGTTTCTTGTCAAAGAATTTTTTTTTAACAGGAAACTTCATAGAAATATTTTTAGCAATCCATTCACCCCCCCTATCTGGGCTTGCAACCTGGTCAACATAGAGGACAGTTGTAAGGTCTCGGGTCTTTAGTGGATCCTTTTTGGGTCTTGTAGTGGTTCTGTGTGGTTGACGGCCATGGCTTGCCGTTGAGTCAGAGTCAGCGTCCAGCGATGTGGATGTTTGATGTTGAACTCAGCGACAGGAGATCTGGACGTCAGTCTACAGGCGGTTCAGTAGGCGACCAGTGATGTTGACGTCGACTGGTCAGTCCTGTTGAAATAGGGCAGCCCGAGAGCAGAACCCATTCTTCTCTTTTCCTCTCCTTTCCTCCACCTTAGCTTTTCTCCATTTCCTTAACTTCTGTTGGTTGATCTGAGCTCGTGGGAAGGCCCTGGATCGCGTGGTGGTGCTTGATCGGGCGGGAAACGCGAGGATTTGGTGCGATTCGTGCAGAGTCTTCGGGGGTTCTAGCGCGATTAGTGGCTGTTTGGGGATTATTAAGGCTTTCTGAGGTAGGGACTTAACCCCTGCAACTCTCCTTATCAAACCAGCATGTTCAATTAAGTGAATTGGTGTGCAAATCATGGTTTAGGGTTGGGTTGTTTCATGCCGAAGTTTTGGGTGAATTAGACAATCTAGGCGTAGACTGCTTAATTATGATGTTTTGGTAGTTCTGATTGATGAGAGGAGGTGTTTCCCTCCATCAGTCGAGGTTCTGTTGGTATTTCTACCCAATTGAACTGATTCGGTTCAGTTCTGGGTTTAGGGGACTGAAGAGATCAACGTCCACATCTATTGACGTTGGGATCTTCAGAAGTGATATAAACGACAAGGTCGATTGCCGTTTAATCAGGATAACGACAAAATGAGTGTCGTTTACCTCACATTGGCGGCAATCGATATGGCCGTTAATATCCTGTGTCCCAGCAAGCTTGAGTTGTGTGTTTAGAGGCGATTGACATGTGATGTCCGCCCTAATAGCACATGTGGGCCAGGCTTAGAGTGTGACTCCGCCTGTGCATAGGAGTAGTTGATTATGGCACGAGGTGTTTACTACTGTACGGGGTTTCAGACGTTGAGTGTGTTCCGTCTGTTGTACGCGCGTTGCGTTACCGTGTACCCGTTTCTGTTGTGTTACCTAGGCGTGGGTGCGACTCCGTCTAGACGACTAGCGTGTGGTTATCCTCCGCTAGTGAGCCAGGAAGTCGAGTGCGACTCTGTCCTGTGCGTACTCCTTGTGGTGGTTTTGAGCCGGTCTCCGTGGAGCCCCTTCTCTACCGCTAGGGTCAAGTGTAGGGGAAAAACCGGTCGTGGACCAGACGCGAGAGAGAGCGTCCGTAGTGTGCACACGTGGCTGGGGTTGAGAGCCTCTGTGGTAACGGGACGCCGAGCCACAGACCCTAGCTGAGTCCTACTTGTTGTGTGTGTGAGTGTGTGTTACTGAGCCGCGAGGTTTACAGTTTTGTACTGTAGTGCGACGTGTACTTACTTTCAGTTTTTACTTTCCGCACTTTAGTTCTGTTGCCGGTGGGGTTACTTTTTCCTACTGGGTCTCTTTTCTTGAGACTCACTCCCCTCCCTTTCAGGTGGGTCTTCGTCGACTCCCGTTCCAGGCGAGTCGAGCCACTCCGGTGTTGGTGCTCCTTAGCTGCAGTGAGTAGTACTTTTTGTTGTACTTCTGTACTCTGTACTTTGCTCAGACTCTGAGTTGTATATGATATGTTCATATAGTGGAATTTTACAGCTTTGCATGGTGTGTATCTTTTTACATATAGTCTCCTTGGACTTTCACTTCCTACCCTTCCGAGCTTGTCTCGTGGGTTAGCGGGTAAGAATTCGGGTTACTGGTTGTTACTGTTAATGCGGATTCTGGGTCGTTATAGTTTGGTATCAGAGCCTGGTCTGATGAGATATATAAGAAATACCCATCATGTAGACTCAGAGTCTAAGAGTACAGTTGCAGCTAATTAGCCCGGAGTTAGTATATTTATGTGTGTATTTTTGGTTATGTGTGTAGTACTATGGCTCCTAGGCGACGTCCTAGAGAGGGAGTGGCTGAGCAGGTGACTCGTCAAGAGGTTGGAGATGCTCCGCCACCTCAGCAGACGCAGCCTTTGCCACAGGACGCACACAGTGGTATTGCTCCGCCGCCACCTCCACCTCAGGTAGCTCAGGGATTAGACATGACTCGATTTCTTGAGGGGATGGCTCAGTTTGTTGCTCAGCACTGTGACGCGCCGGTACCTTAGGGTGGTACTGGGAAGGTGTTGAGGGAGTTCTTGCAGTTTCAGCCTCCTCAATTTTTGGGCCAGCCTGATCCAGATGCAGCGCGGGCATGGTTAGATGCAGTGGAGCGGACTTTTCGTTCCATAGAGTGTGTTCCAGAGGAGAGAGTGTGCTAGCCAGTTACCAGTGTTGAACCACTCCTATATTTTACCCTTTTATTTTGGTGATAATAAAATTTATGTTTAATTAATTATATTAAAAATATTTAATATTATGTTTTTCTTATAAATATAAATTTACATGATTAATTGAATATTAAATGTATTTATTAGCATGATTTTCTAATAATAAATTAAATATCATGATTTTCTAATAATATAATTTTATGACATTATTCTATAATGATTTGCACTAAACAGATAAATGGATTCCATTCAATATATATATGAATTTCAGTTCAAAGTGCCACATCGATTTGGTCTCATAACGATTTGATAAGTGACTCTCATAAGGATTCCTTTATACTCACACAGACTCCTTTGTAACTCATAAGGATTCCTTTGTAACTCACACAGACTCCTTTGAAACTCATAAGGATTCCTTTGTACTCACACAGACTCCTTTGAAACTCATAAGGATTCCTTTGTAACTCACACAGACTCCTTTGTAACTCATAAGGATTCCTTTGTACTCACACAGACTCATTTGAAACTCATAAGGATTCCTTTGTAACTCACACAGACTCCTTTGTAACTCATAAGGATTCCTTTGTACTCACACAGACTCCTTGAAACTCATAAGGATTCCTTTGTAACTCACACAGACTCCTTTGTAACTCATAAGGATTCCTTTGTACTCACACAGACTCCTTTGTAACTCATAAGGATTCCTTTGTAACTCACACAGACTCCTCATAACGATTCCTTTGTAACTCACACAGACTTCTCATAACGATTCCTTTGTAACTCACACAGACTTCTCATAACGATTCCTTTGTAACTCACACAGACTTCTCACATGGATTCCTTTGTAACTCTCACATGGATTCCTTTGTAACTCTCATAAGGATTCCTTTGTAACTCTCACATGGATTCCTTTGTAACTCTCACATGGATTCCTTTGTAACTCTCATAAGGATTCCTTTGTAACTCTCACATGGATTCCTTTGTAACTCTCATAAGGATTCCTTTGTAACTCTCACATGGATTCCTTTGTAACTCTCACATGGATTCTTTGTAACTCTCATAAGGATTCCTTTGTACTCTCATAAGGATTCCTTTGTAACTCTCACATGGATTCCTTTGTAACTCTCACATGGATTCCTTTGTAACTCTCACATGGATTCCTTTGTAACTCTCATATGGATTCCTTTGTAACTCTCATAAGGATTTGATAAGTGAAACATCGATTCCTTTGTAAAACATGGATTCCTTTGTAAAACATGGATTCCTTTGTAAAATATGGATTCCTTTGTAAAACATGGATTTCACTTAAACATAGATTTCTTTTATATTTCAAAATATTTTTTGGCATCTAGTGAAAAAGTCAATATTTTTGATTTGCGTAATCCTCTATCTTTCTGACAGGAGATCTTTTTGCTTATCTTTCTAGATCTCTTCTCTCCTGCCAACAAAAGAGAGATTACTTACCACTTCTGGGTGGCAACAGGAAACATAGAGGTATGAGCCTTTTTGACAGAAACACTCTTTTATCTAAACACTTTTTTCTATGCTTGCAGACCTCGTAGACCATAATTATCAGAAGAAAGAGAAGATGAGCAACGGCTAGAACTCCAACGGATTTATTCAAATTGCTCATATAAAAGATGAAGCAAGGCTGAAGAAGAACCATGAGCTTTTCCTGAAGATCTTTTGAATGAGTGTACAACCAGTGAGGAACCTGAACTCCAAATACACTCAAAGAAAAAGAGAGAAAGAGCCTGAGCCCAAGAAGAAGTGTTCAAGCATCTGAAGCACTGAAGCATTCAAGCTCCTTCTCCTCTCTTCTCTCTCTCTCTGTGTGCATCTTGTAAATCTGGGGGAGAGAGTCTTTTGCTGAGAGTTCTTGTAGTTGGTTTTTATTTGTTCCAACTCTCAGCTTTGTTCTTTCTTTTCTAAGAAAGATCCTTGTCCGGCTGTAGGACTGTATACAGTTGTTAACCTAGCTAGGGGTTAGTGTCTAGCAGAACCGCACTGGGGTTTGTACCAGGAGGTTGGCTTCTTTACCTGTAAGAGAAGTGGGCTACCTTCTTGCCCGGGAAATAGAAGAAGACCAGCTGGGGTGCTGGGTGTTGTAGTGTCCTTAAGGGGGACTGTACCCTTGGTTAGTGAAATCCCAAGAGGTTGCTTGGGGACTGGACGTAGGACTTCCATGTGGGAAGGGCCGAACCAGGATAAATCTGTTGTGTCCTTTGTGTGATTGTTTATTTGCTTCCGCACTGCTACTCTTTATCACACTAAACTAACCAAACCTTCAAGTGTTAATTTTTGTGTTTAAGTTTCTATTTCAGATTTCAGAAAAACCTATTCACCCCCCGCTCTAGGTTAGCTTGCTGCCGTACCATAAGGGCCAACAAGTGGTATCAGAGCGGGTCTCTGATCATTCGAAGATCCAACGATCTTAGAGTAAAGATCCATGGCAGCTCAAGGATATACTGAAGGCCAATCAGTCACCAGACCTCCATTCTTTGATGGAGAAACTACCATATTGGAAAATGAGAATGGAATGCTTCATTCGAGGCACAGACTTTGATCTGTGGCAGGTAATTGAGGTAGGTGATTTTGTTATTGTTCCTATTGAAGGCACTACTGCCATTACACCTACTGATAAAAGTAAATTATCTTTAAACTTTAAAGCTAAGAACTACTTATGTTGTGCCTTATCCAAAAGAGAATTTAGTAGAGTATCTGCATGCAAATCTGCTAAAGAAATTTGGGATAAACTGCAGATAACTTATGAAGGAACGGATAAAGTGAAACAAACTAGAATAGATATTCTTGTTTCACAATATGAACAATTTAAAATGCTTCCAAGCGAAAACATTACTACTATGTATAATAGATTTTCAAGCATAGTAGTAGGCTTAAATTCTCTTGGTAAAACTATTTCCAATGAAGAAACCGTTAGAAAAATACTTAGGTCTTTAACCGTTTCATGGACACCTAAAGTACCGCTATTGAAGAAGCCCATGACTTAACCAAATTATCTATTGATAACTTAATAGGTTCCCTCATGGCACATGAAATTAATATGGAGCGTCTATCTGAATGCTCATCAAAGAAAAAATGTACTAATGCTCTTAAAGTTGCAGCTACTCCTTCTACTTCTTCTTCTTCTTCAAGTTCCAAAAATGCAGATTCTGAAGACAGTGACGTAGATGAAGTTCTGTCCAGCTTCAGAAAATTTTTAAGAAGAAGAAAATGGATCAAGAAGGATTCAAAAGAAAGAAAAGAAAGAAAAGGAACCAGTCTGCTATGAATGCAGAAAACCTGGACATCTAAGACCAGATTGTCCTAAACTAAAGAAGATTGGTCAACCAGAAAAGTCCAAAAAGAAGCACAAGAAATTCAAAAGAAAAGCCATGGTAGCTGCTTGGGAAAATGATGAGGCCACAAGCTCCGAAACATCAAGCTCAGAATCGGAGAAAGAGCAGGTAAATCTTGCCCTCATGGCAGGACTAGATGAGGTACATTCTGACTCATTTTTTGATTCTTGCACAGATTCAGGATCAGAATCTGAAGATTTAGATCATGTTTTTAATGAACTTTATGATAAACACAAGGTTGTTGTAAAAGAATTGAAAAATATCAAGAACAACCTTACTTGTTTGGAAAACACTAATTCTGATCTTAAATCAGAAATGGAACAATTAGAAGATCAATTAAAAGAATGTAAAGATAATAATTATCTTTTAAATGAAGATTTAAAAAGTAAGAATAATGAGAAGATAGAGTTAGAAGAAAAATTGAAAACTCTAACTGAAGAAAATCTTTATTTAAAAGAATCAGTTAGAAAATTAACTAAAGGAAAAACATCTTTAGCCCTATGCTTAAAAGGATCAAAATCTGGAAATGACAAACAAGGGCTTGGTTATACACCTTCAGAAAAAGGAAAACAAGTAATAAACTCAGGAAAATATCCTTTACCAAAATTTGTAAAAGAAACCAAAATGCCTCAGAAAAAGGAACCTGAAACAACCAAGCTTTATCAAAAGAAAAAGGTTTCTAAAAATTATGTCCTAAACAGACATCATAAAAACAATAAGAACTGCAAAATAGATTATATTCATTGTTGTTCTCATTGTAATAAATTAGGACACACAGTAAACACCTGCACAACAAGGCACTTAGTTTGGATTCCTAAAGGTTATTTTCATGCATCTAACCATCAAGGACCCAAAAAGATTTGGGTACCTACCTCTGAGTAATGTATTTGCAGGTTAGCCTTGGAGCATCAAAAACCAAGGATGCTCAAGGCAGGAGTGACTGCAGACTCTTCATTCAAATCACATCTGAAGAAAGAGTAGTCACAAAAAATTGAATTAGTCTTCATTACTAATAATTATTTACAAGTTTCATTCAGGTGGAGTCTCTCATTCAGGGGGAGCACAAACTAAGGGGGGAGTTTGTTGGTTAATTGCCATCGACTCCCTTAGGGAATCGCTGCCACTATATTGTTATGGGGCAACATAGTGACATCGGGGCTGGCAACCCAACCCGCCGCAGGGGTAAAACCCTGTGCGAAGCCCCTCATGCCGACCACAGCGTTGACGTGGTGCTTTGCGCTTCCGCCTTAAAGATTTGGCTACCGCCTTCACTATCAGCTCGAGCTTTTGGTGCAACGGTAAGGGGCTTGGTCCAACAAGTGGTATCAGAGCGAGGTTGCGGGTTCGATTCCCCCGGGTGCCGCTGGGGGGGAGTTTGTTGGTTAATTGCCATCGACTCCCTTAGGGAATCGCTGCCACTATGCTGTTATGGGGCAGCATAGTGACATCGGGGCCGGCAACCCAACCCGCCGCAGGGGTAAAACCCTGTGCGAAGCCCCTCATGCCGACCACAGCGTTGACGTGGTGCTTTGCGCTTCCACCTTAAAGATTTGGCTACCGCCTTCACTATCAGCTCGAGCTTTTGGTGCAACGGTAAGGGGCTCGGTCCAACAAGGGGGAGTTATTCATTTATGTCAATCATTGTTGAACCCCTCAATGGTAAGAATTTCTTTCAAAAAGGGGAGAGATTGCAATGGTAAGAACCTTCCTTTTTGGTTTGTGACAAAAAGGGGGAGAGTATGCATGGTATGCATTATCTGTGAATTTTCTGTTTTTTCTATGCCATACGTATTTTTGTCAGAAAATTCTCATAAATTTTGTCATCACCAAAAAGGGGGAGATTGTTGAACCACTCCTATATTTTACCCTTTTATTTTGGTGATAATAAAATTTATGTTTAATTAATTATTATTAAAATATTTAATATTATGTTTTTCTTAATAAATATAAATTTACATGATTAATTGAATATTAAATGTATTTATTAGCATGATTTTCTAATAATAAATTAAATATCATGATTTTCTAATAAATATAATTTTATGACATTATTCTATAATGATTTGCACTAAACAGATAAATGGATTCCATTCAATATATATATGGATTTCAGTTCAAAGTGCCACATCGATTTGGTCTCATAACGATTTGATAAGTGACTCTCATAAGGATTCCTTTATACTCACACAGACTCCTTTGTAACTCATAAGGATTCCTTTGTAACTCACACAGACTCCTTTGAAACTCATAAGGATTCCTTTGTACTCACACAGACTCCTTTGAAACTCATAAGGATTCATTTGTAACTCACACAGACTCCTTTGTAACTCATAAGGATTCCTTTGTACTCACACAGACTCCTTTGAAACTCATAAGGATTCCTTTGTAACTCACACAGACTCCTTTGTAACTCATAAGGATTCCTTTGTACTCACACAGACTCCTTTGAAACTCATAAGGATTCCTTTGTAACTCACACAGACTCCTTTGAAACTCATAAGGATTCCTTTGTACTCACACAGACTCCTTTGTAACTCATAAGGATTCCTTTGTAACTCACATAGACTCCTTTATAACTCATAACGATTCCTTTGTAACTCACACAGACTTCTCATAACGATTCCTTTGTAACTCACACAGACTTCTCATAAGGATTCCTTTGTAACTCACACAGACTTCTCACATGGATTCCTTTGTAACTCTCACATGGATTCCTTTGTAACTCTCATAAGGATTCCTTTGTAACTCTCACATGGATTCCTTTGTAACTCTCACATGGATTCCTTTGTACTCTCATAAGGATTCCTTTGTAACTCTCACATGGATTCCTTTGTAACTCTCACATGGATTCCTTTGTAACTCTCATAAGGATTCCTTTGTAACTCTCATAAGGATTCCTTTGTAACTCTCATAGGATTCCTTTGTAACTCTCATAAGGATTCCTTTGTAACTCTCACATGGATTCCTTTGTAACTCTCACATGGATTCCTTTGTAACTCTCATAAGGATTTGATAAGTGAAACATTGATTCCTTCGTAAAACATGGATTCCTTTGTAAAAACATGGATTCCTTTGTAAAATATAGATTCCTTTGTAAAACATGGATTTCAACATGGATTTCACTTAAACATAGATTTCTTTTATATTTCAAAATATTTTTTGGCATCTAGTGAAAAAGTCAATATTCTTGATTTGCGTAATCTCTATCTTTCTGACAGGAGATCTTTTTGCTTATCTTTCTAGATCTCTTCTCTCCTGCCAACAAAAGAGAGATTACTTACCACTTCTGGGTGGCAACAGGAAACATAGAGGTATGAGCCTTTTTGACAGAAACACTTTTTTATCTAAACACTTTTTTCTATGCTTGCAGACCTCGTAGACCATAAATTATCAGAAGAAAGAGAAGATGAGCAACGGTTAGAACTCCAACGGATTTATTCAAATTGCTCATATAAAAGATGAAGCAAGGCTGAAGAAGAACCATGAGCTTTTCCTGAAGATCTTTTGAATGAGTGTACAACCAGTGAGGAACCTGAACTCCAAATACACTCAAAGAAAAAGAGAGAAAGAGCCTGAGCCCAAGAAGAAGTGTTCAAGCATCTGAAGCACTGAAGCATTCAAGCTCCTTCTCCTCTCTTCTCTCTCTCTCTCTGTGTGCATCTTGTAAATCTGGGGGAGAGAGTCTTTTGCTGAGAGTTCTTGTAGTTGGTTTTTATTTGTTCCAACTCTCAGCTTTGTTCTTTCTTTTCTAAGAAAGATCCTTGTCCGGCTGTAGGACTGTATACAGTTGTTAACCTAGCTAGGGGTTAGTGTCTAGCAGAACCGCACTGGGGTTTGTACCAGGAGGTGGCTTCTTTACCTGTAAGAGAAGTGGGCTACCTTCTTGCCCGGGAAATAGAAGAAGACCAGCTGTGGTGCTGGGTGTTGTAGTGTCCTTAAGGGGGACTGTACCCTTGGTTAGTGAAATCCCAAGAGGTTGCTTGGGGACTGGACGTAGGACTTCCATGTGGGAAGGGCCGAACCAGGATAAATCTCTTGTGTCCTTTGTGTGATTGTTTATTTGCTTCCGCACTGCTACTCTTTATCACACTAAACTAACCAACCTTCAAGTGTTAATTTTTGTGTTTAAGTTTCTATTTCAGATTTCAGAAAAACCTATTCACCCCCCCCCCCCTCTAGGTTAGCTTGCTGCCGTACCATAAGGGCCAACAACCAGTTGCAGGCGCAGGCGTTGACTTGGTGGTCCGCTGAGTGGGAGACTACTTTTCAGTCTCGTCCACTTAGACAGATTCTGTGGCAGGAGTGTGTCGTTTCTTTTGAGAGAGCCTTCTGTCCTACTTACGTTCGGACGGAGAGGTTGTACCAGTTTCTAGACTTGCAGCAGAGGGACTTTACTGTAGTGCAGTACAGGGCCAGATTTGTAGAGCTAGGGCGTTATGCTCCACAGATTATGGGAGATGAGGGTTTGAGGACTCAGCAGTTTGTGAGGGGCTTGAGGCCAGAGCTCAGGCAGGCGCTGATAGTTGCTCACGTCACAGATTTGGATGCGGCCTATCAGACAGCGGCAGCGTTGGAGGCAGACACTTTGCGGACTCGTGCTCGGAGTGCAGAGGTTCAGACGCAGGTAGTCCTTCTCAGCCTCGTCAGCAGCAGGGTAGTGTGCAGACGACCCCAGGACTGCGACTTCCTACGCGTCCACTTCTACTGGGACGACGGCGAAGTCAGGATCTCGGAGGAAGTTTCGGCGTGATAGGAGGCAGGCAGAGCAGAGGCAGCAGTCGGTTGGGAGTGTTCAGCAGCCGACAGGTCAGCCTTCGCAGCAGGTACAACGTACTTTTGCTGGGCAGTGTTACCGGTGTGACCAGATGGGTCATATGGCGCGAGATTGTCCTTTGCTACCTCGTGTGCCGCAGCAGCAGACCCAGTCACAGCCCCGAGTGCAGCAGCAGCAGCAGCAGCAGCAGCAGCAGGCACCTGTGCAGCAGCGTCAGCAGACTGGAGGTTCTGGTGGGTCGAGAGGTAGAGGTCGTGTTACCCACTTGACTCGTGCAGACGCGGAGGCAGCTCACCTAGTGGAAGGTACTGTTTCAGTTTTTGGTTGTACAGCTAGAGTTTTGTTTGATTCCGGTGCCTCTCACTCTTTTGTGTCTGAGGAGTTTTTAGACTCCCTTGGAGAGTTGAGTTCGGGAGAGTCTGTTGAGTTGGCAGTAGAGTTGCCGACAGGGGACTTTGTCCTTACGTCCTACTGTCTTGAGGAGGTACCTGTGCAGTTGCAGGATCAATGGTTGTCAGCCCGTCTGTTTGCTTTGCAGTTACATGACTATGATGTGATTTTGGGTATGGACTGGTTAGAGCGGTATGGTGCAGTGATGGATTGCCAGAAGAAGAGGGTGCACTTGCGGATACCTGGGGAAGCGGCGTTCTACTTCCAGGGTATCGTACCTCTTACTTCTCGCTTTTTAGTTTCTGCTTTGAGGGCAGGGAGGTTACTTGCTTCTGGTTGTCAGGGTCTCCTAGTTTCTGCAGTGACTCTTGACCAGATTGCCTCGGGAGTGGGAGACATTCCTATAGTGTGTGAGTTTCCAGATGTTTTTCCGGAAGAGTTGCCTGGTCTACCACCAAGAGAGAGATTGAGTTTACTGTAGAGTTGGTTCCTAGCACTGTACCTTTTGCTCAGGCACCGTACCGTATGGCACCAGCAGAGTTGAGGGAGTTGAAGAGGCAGCTTGAGGAGTTGTTGGAGAAGGGCTATATTCGTCCTAGCTTTTCTCCGTGGGGGTCACCTATTTTGTTTTTCCGGAAGAATGATGGTAGCCTGAGGTTGTGTATTGATTATAGGAAGCTAAATCAAGTGACCATCAAGAATAGGTATCCTTTGCCTAGGATTGATGATCTTTTTGATCAGCTTCAGTCTGCTCGTGTCTTCTCGAAGATTGACTTGAGGTCGGGCTACTATCAGTTGCGGATTAGAGATTCTGATATTGAGAGGACTGCTTTTCGGACCAGATATGGACACTTTGAGTTTTTAGTGATGCCGTTTGGGCTCACCAATGCTCCAGCAGCCTTCATGGATCTGATGCACCGGGTGTTCAACCAGTTTTTGGACCGGTTTGTCGTAGTGTTTGTTGACGACATTCTGGTGTACTCCGTTTCAGAGGAGGAGCACGCCGAGCACCTGAGGATCGTGTTGCAGACCTTGCGAGAGCACCAGTTGTATGCCAAACTTAGTAAGTGTGAGTTTTGGCTACAACAGGTTCACTTTTTGGGGCACGTGATCTCAGGTGAGGGAGTTTCGGTAGATCCAGCGAAGGTTGAGGCAGTTTTGCAGTGGGAGAGTCCCAGATCTGTGTCTGAGATTTGTAGTTTTCTGGGTTTGGCAGGTTACTACCGCAGGTTTGTTCGAGATTTTTCTCAGGTTGCTGCACCCTTGACTCGGTTGACGAGAAAGGGAGTTCCGTTTGAGTGGTCGGACAGTGTGAGCAGAGCTTCATGGAGTTGAAGCGACTGCTTACGTCGCGCCAGTTCTTGCCTTACCTTCAGGTGAGGAGGGTTTTGAGGTTTGCACAGATGCTTCAGGTGTTGGTTTGGATGCAGTTTTGATGCAGCAAGGCTGAGTGGTGGCTTATGCGTCTCGCCAGCTTAAGCCCCACGAGGAGAGTTACCCGACCCACGACCTAGAGCTTGCAGCTGTGGTGTTTGCTTTGCGGATTTGGCGTCTTTACCTGTACGGAGTGAGTTTTGTAGTCCGTACCGACCACCAGAGCTTGAGGATGTGTTTTCTCAAAGGGATCTGAATATGAGGCAGCGTCGATGGATGGAATATCTGAAAGACTATGATTTCAGCATTGAGTATAAGCCTGGAAAGGCGAATGTAGTTGCAGATGCTTGAGTAGGAAAGCATAGATGAGTCATCTGATGCTTAGAGAGTGGCAGCTGTGGCAGTCTGCGACAGAGGGGTCTTTCAGAGTTTCGTCCAGTCGTCGTCAGTTTGTGTTGGGCAGTTTGTTAGCGGCTCCCGCCGTTGTGAGACAGGTTGCTGAGGCTCAGCAGGCAGATCCCGAGTTGCACAGTGTGTTGCTTCTCCTAGAGGTTGAGCTTTGTGAGGACGGGACTGTTAGGTTCCGAGATAGACTCTATGTTCCAGTTGAGGAGTCTATCAGGAGAGTTGTGTTGCAGGAGGCACATGGTTCCAGGTACTTGATTCATCCAGGGTCGACCAAGATGTATCACAGGTTGAGACGTCAGTTGGTGGCTTGGGATGAAGAGAGACATAGCGGCTTTTGTTGCTAGGTGTTTGGTCTGTCAGCAGGTGAAGGCCGAACATCAGCGTCCAGGAGGACTTGTGCAGCCGTTAGAGATTTTGATGTGGAAGTGGGACCATGTGACGACTGACTTTGTTTGTGGTTTGCCGAGGACAGCTGGAGGTTTGACAGCATTTGGGTTCTTGTGGACAGATTGACGAAGACTGCCAGATTCTTGCCTGTCAGGACTAGTTGGGGTGTGAGTAGGTTGGCCGCGTTGTACGTAGAGCGGATTGTTCCTTTACATGGAGTGCCGATCTCTATTGTGTCAGACAGGGATCCTCGCTTCACTTCTGGGTTCTGGCGCAGTTTCCAGAGAGCTTTGGGGACAGAGTTGGCTTTTAGTTCCGCCTACCACCCTCAGTCAGACGGTCAGTCAGAGCGGACTATCCAGACTTTGGAGGACATGCTTAGAGCTTGCTGTCTGGAGTGGCAGGGGTCGTGGTCAGCTCACTTGCCGTTGGTCGAGTTGCATATAATAATAGCTATCACTCCAGTATCGGTTTGGCACCATATGAGGCTTTGTACGGACGACCGTGTCGCACTCTCTTGACTGGTTCGAGGTTGGCGAACGAGTTGTCACGGGGCCAGAGTTGGTAGCAGCAGCAGTTGAGTGGTTCAGCTTGTGAGGCAGAGGCTTCAGTCAGCTCAGAGTCGGCAGAAGAGTTATGCAGATCAGCACAGACGACCCCTCGAGTTCAGGTAGGGGACCAGGTGTTTGTCCGTGTGTCTCCTATGAAGGGAGTGGTGAGGTTTGGTAAGCGTGGGAAGTTGAGTCCTCGCTTTATTGGACCTTTCACCATTTCTGACCGTGTCGGAGGTTTGGCGTACAGAATTGAGCTTCCGTCAGACTTGGCAGCAGTCCACGACGTGTTTCACGTGTCGATGCTTCGGAGGTACCTTTCTGACGAGTCTCACGTTTTGCAGAATGCAGAGTGGTCTGAGGTGACTCCAGTGTTGACTGTACCAGAGTTTCCGTTGCACATTGAGGATCGCCGAGTTCAGAGGTTGAGGAACAATGCTATCTCTTTAGTTCGTGTTGCGTGGCAGCGGCACTCCGGTGGTGAGTCGACATGGGAGCGGGAGGACGAAATGCGCGAGCAGTTTCTGTACCTCTTTGGTGAGTCTTCTTTCTTTATGTTGTTTGAATTTTGAGGGCAAAATTCCTTAAGGGGGAGGGCTGTAAGGTCTCGGGTCTTTAGTGGATCCTTTTTGGTCTTGTAGTGGTTCTGTGTGGTTGACGGCCATGGCTTGCCGTTGAGTTAGAGTCAGCGTCCAGCGATGTGGACGTTTGATGTTGAACTCAGCGACAGGAGATCTGGACGTCAGTCTGCAGGCGGTTCAGTAGGCGACCAGTGATGTTGACGTCGACTGGTCAGTCCTGTTGAAATAGGGCAGCCCGAGAGCAGAACCCATTCTTCTCTTTTCCTCTCCTTTCCTCCACCTTAGCTTTTCTCCATTTCCTTAGCTTCTGTTGGTTGATCTGAGCTCGTGGGAAGGCCCTGGATCGCGTGGCGGTGCTTGATCGGGCGGGAAACGCAAGGATTTGGTGCGATTTGTGCGGAGTCTTCAGGGGGTTCTAGCACGATTAGTGGCTGTTTGGGGATTATTAAGGCTTTTTGAGGTAGGGACTTAACCCCTGCAACTCTCCTTATCAAACCAACATGTTCAATTAAGTGAATTGGTGTGCAAATCATGGTTTAGGGTTGGGTTGTTTCATGCCGAAGTTTTGGGTGAATTAGACAATCTAGGCGTTAGACTGTTTAATTATGATGTTTTGGTAGTTCTGATTGATGAGAGGAGGTGTTTCCCTCCATCAGTCGAGGTTCTGTTGGGTATTTCTACCCAATTGAACTGATTCGGTTCAGTTCTGGGTTTAGGGGACTGAAGAGATCAACGTCCACATCTATTGACGTTGGGATCTTCAGAAGTGATATAAACGACAAGGTCGATTGCCGTTTAATCAGGATAAACGACATGATGAGTGCCGTTTACCTCACATTGGCGGCAATCGATATGGTCGTTAATATCCTGTGTCCCAGGAAGCTTGAGTTGTGTGTTTAGAGGCGATTGACATGTGATGTCCGCCCTAATAGTACATGTGGGCCAGGCTTAGAGTGTGACTCCGTCTGTGCATAGGAGTAGTTGATTGTGGCACGAGGTGTTTACTACTGTACGGGTTTCAGACGTTGAGTGTGTTCCGTCTGTTGTACGCGCGTTGCGTTATCGTGTACCCGTTTCTGTTGTGTTACCTAGGCGTGGGTGCGACTCCGTCTAGACGACTAGCGTGTGGTTATCCTCCGCTAGTGAGCCAGGACGTCGAGTGCGACTCTGTCCTGTGCGTACTCCTTGTGGTGGTTTTGAGCCGGTCTCCGTGGAGCCCCTTCTCTACCGCTAGGGTCAAGCGTAGGGGAAAAACCGGTCGTGGACCAGACGCGAGAGAGAGCGTCTGTAGTGTGCACACGTGGCTGGGGTTGAGAGCCTCTGTGGTGACGGGACGCCGAGCCACAGACCCTAGCTGAGTCCTACTTACTGTGTGTGTGAGTGTGTGTTACTGAGCCGCGAGGTTTACAGTTTTGTACTGTAGTGCGACGTGTACTTACTTTCAGTTTTTACTTTCCGCACTTTAGTTCTGTTGCCGGTGGGGTTACTTTTCCCTACTGGGTCTCTTTTCTTGAGACTCACTCCCCTCCCTTTCAGGTGGGTCTTCGTCGACTCCCGTTCCAGGCGAGTCTAGCCACTCCGGTGTTGGTGCTCCTTAGCTGCAGTGAGTAGTACTTTTTGTTGTACTTCTGTACTCTGTACTTTGCTCAGACTCTGAGTTGTATATGATATGTCATATAGTGGAATTTTACAGCTTTGCATGGTGTGTATCTTCTTACATATAGTCTCCTTGGACTTTCACTTCCTACCCTTCCGAGCTTGTCTCGTGGGTTAGCGGGTCAGAATTCGGGTTACTGATTGTTACTGGTAATGCGGATTCTGGGTCGTTACAACAGTGGTCCTGTATCAATTTGGTATCAGAGCAGGTATCCTGGGGCCGATATGATATGAGTTTACACAAGATGGAAGGAGGTGTACGGTGTGATGTTCTAGGCACCCGTGATGGGTGAGATGGCATGTGCCACCAAGACGTCGCCCTTGTGGGGAGGGGTGTGATGCCGCACTAGATCTTTGATGGGTTTAGTCTCACATCGGAACTCAAAGGGATGAACTGAGGATCAAATAGGTGGGGTCACCTCACCTGAACTCTCGAGTTTTAGGGTAAAGGGTAGTGGTCTTACATCAGAATAACTGTAACATTTTGTTATTATTATTATTAATTTTCTTTCGACCATATGTGTAGCACTCCAAAATTTTGATAATTGAAAAATAATATAGAAATAAAAAAGGGCTATTTAAACTAGTCCAAACATACACACTGTTATAATATGTGCAGAAACACATCTAAAAGTTTTGTAAAAATCAAAGTTAGACTTTGAATAATATTCTCTAATGACCCATAAAGAAATTTGGGCCCAAAAAAATCTCTTGGTCCAAATTTAAGAATTTTTGCGAGTTATTATTGTAATTAAGGAATAAGTTGGAAACCTATCATCATATGTATTAAAAGGGGGGGGGGGAAACTAAGATAAAAATTATGTGTAGACTTTAAATGATAGGTATTAACAACTCAATGAGAGAAACGGGCCAAGAAATGTCTCTTGGGCCATGAGTTAATTCCAAATAGAAAATTATCCCAAAATTTAGAAATCTTAATTAAGTGTGCTTAAATGAATGAATTCTCATCCAATACATCATTAGTGGGCCACCATATAAGCCTAAATCGTGGGTACAACTCAGACGAAGGTTACCTAGTTTGTTCCCATCACTAATTGGGAGAGAAATCTCAAAAGATGGCAACAACTCCTAAAATTTGTAGCCCTAGTTTCTTAATCCCAATAGAACTACTAAAGATACTTCTCTCTATAAATTGAACCCCTCTCTGTCATGGGAGGCCCCTAGGATTTTCTTGGGACGTTGATGGAGGCTGGGAAACAAGGGAGAAGGCTTGGCATCGTGGGCTTCTTCCTCTTCTCCAACTAGTTCGTTGCTACGATCAGAACAGAAGCCAAAACTTGAGAGCGTCCAAAGGTTAGTGAAATCACGACCATACCTGACATACCATATACCATTAGAAAGTCCTTTGGGTCTAGTTTCTTTTGAGTATTTTTCGCAATTTTTATGTTGAACCACTCTTATATTTTTACCCTTATATTTTGGTGATAACAAAACTTATGATTAATTAAATATTATAAATATATTTAACATCATGTTTTCCTAATAAATATAAATTTATGGCACTATTGCTGTATGACTTACACTGATAAGCAAAATCGATGTCTATTCAATATACATCGATTTCAGTTCACAAAGTGCAAAATCGATTCCATTAAAACATCAACTCTATTGAAACATGGATTTCATTAGAACATCGATTCTGGTCAAACATCGATTTCACTTAAACATTGATCCTATTGAAAACATCAATTTCACTTAAACATGGATTCTGTTCTAATATCGATTTCACTTAAACATCGATTCTGCTCAAACATCGATTTCACTTAAACATCGATTCTGCTCAAACATCGATTTCACTTAACACATGGATTTTATTAGAACATGAATTCTGTTCAAACATAGATTTCAACTTAAACATTGATTTCCTTTATACATATATTTCACTTAAACATGGATTTCATTAGAACATAAATTCTGTTCAAACATAGATTTCACTTAAATATGGATTCTGTTCTAACATCGATTTCACTTAAACATCAGTTTCTTTTATACTCAGATATTTCAAAATGTTTTTGGCATCTAATGAAAAGTCAAATATATTTCATTTATGTAATCTTCTATCTTTCTGACAGAAGATCTTTTTGCTTATCTCATAGGATCTCTTCTTTCCTGTCGGACAAAAAGGGCTTACTTACCACTTCTGAGTGACTGCAGAAAACACAGAAGTACGAGCCTTTTTTTGACAGAAATACTCTTTGATCTAAACACTTTCTTCTATGCTTGCAGATCTTGAAGACCACCAAGTGGTTGACAGTCAGAAGAAGAAGAATAGAAAGATCAACAACGACTAGAAGAGTTCCAATGGATCTCTTCAACAGATCTATTCAAAGCAGCTCATATAAAAGATGAAGCAAGGCTATAGAATATGAAGAGAGCTTTCCTGAAGATCTTTAAAGGAGTGTACATCCTGTGAGGAACCTCAACTCCACATACACTCAAAGAAAGAGAGAAGAGCTCAAGCCCAATCAAGAGAAGCTTTTCATAGCAGAAGTTTTCAAAGCTTTCAAGCCTTCTTCTCTTCACTCTCTCTCTGTGGTCATTGTAATTCCTGGGGAGAGTCCTTTGCTGAGAGTTTCTGGGTTAGAGTCTATTCTTGTAAAACTCTCAGCTTTGTTCTTTCTTTTCTAAGAAAGATTTTAGTCCAACTGTAGGATTGTATACAATGAGTCTCTTCCTGTGTGAAGAGTTGGCCAGTATAGTTGTTGGCATTTTCTGTCTAGCTGAGGGACTGTACTCAGTGTAGAACCTAGCTGGGAGTTTAAGTCTAGCAGAACCGCACTAAGGTTTGTACCAAGAGGTTGGCTTATTGACCTGTAAGAGAAGTGGGCTGCCTTCTTGCCCGGGAAGGAGAAGAAGACCAGTTGGGGTGCTCGGTGTTGTATTGTCCTTGAGGGGGACTGTACCTTTGGTTAGTAAAATCTCAAGAGATTGCTTGGAGACTGGACGTAGGACTTCCCAAAACATGATAAATTCCTTGTGTTTTTTTGTGTGATTGTTTATTTTCTTCCGCACTGCTACTCTCTATCACACTCAACTAACTAAACTTTCAAGTGATAATTTTCTGTGTTTAGGTTTTTATTTCAGATTTTAGAAAATCTATTCACCCCCCCCCCTCTAGGTTAGCTTGCTGCTGTACCAAAAGGGACAACAAGTGGTATCAAAGCGAGGTTCTCTGATCAATCAAGTAGATCCAATGATCTTAGAGAAGATCCATGGCAGCTCAAGGATTTACTGAAGGTCAATCAGTCATCAGACCTCCATTCTTCGATGGAGAGGATTATCAATACTGGAAAATGAGAATGGAATGCTTCATTTGAGGCACAGACTTTGATCTGTGGCAGGTAATAGAGGTAGGTGATTTTGTTATTGTTCCTGCTGAAGGTACTACTGCCATTACAACAGCTGATAAGGGTAAATTATCTCTAAACTTTAAAGTAAAGAACTATTTATGTTGTACTTTATCCAAAAGAGAATTTAGTAGAGTATCTGCATGTAAATCTGCAAAAGAAATGTGGGATAAACTGTAGGTAACTTATGAAGGGACAGATAAATTAAAACAAACTATGATAGATATTCTTGTCTCTCAATATGAGCAATTTAAAATACTTCCAAATGAAAATATCACTCAGATGTATAATAAATTTTTGAGCATAGTAGTTGGTCTAAGTTCTCTTGGTAAAAATCTTTTTGATGAGGAAATTGTCAGAAAGATACTTAGGTCTTTAACTTTTTCATGGACCCCTAAGGTCACTGCTATTGAAGAAGCCCATGATCTAACCAAATTTTCTATTGATAAATTAATTGGCTCTCTCATGGCACATGAAATAAATATGGAGCGACTATCTGAAAACTCAACCAAGAAAAAATTTACTAATGCTCTTAAAGTTGCAGCTGCTCCTTCCACCTCTTCTTCCTCTAGTTCAAAAATTGCAGGATCTGAAGACAGTGATGTAGATGACGTACTGTCCAAGCTTTAGAAGATTCTAAAGAAGAAGAAGAATGGATCAAAAAGGATCCAAAAGAAAGAGAAAAAGAGAAAGAACCAGTCTACTATGAATGCAGAAAACCTGGACATCTAAGACCAGATTGTCCAAAACTCAAGAAGACTGGTCAGCCAGAAAAGTCCAAAAAGAAGCACAAGAAATTCAAAAGAAAAGTCATGGCTGCTGCTTGGGACAATGAGGAAGTCACCACTTTAAATTCATCCAGCTCTGAATCTGAGAAAGAGCAAGAAAGTCTAGCCCTCATGGTAGGGCTAGATGAGGTACATTCTGACCCAGTTTTTGATTCATACATTGATTTAGGGTCAGAGTCTGAAGACTTAGAAGAAGTCTTTAATGAACTTTATGAAAAACATAAAGGTGTCATAAAAGAATTAAAAATTCTGAAAAATAACACTACTTACTTAGAAAACACCAATTCAGATCTTAAATCCGAAATAGAACAATTAGAAAAATAATTAAAAGAAAGTAAAGATAATAATCATCTTTTGAATGAAAACTTAAAAGCAAGAACAATGAAAAATTAGAGTTAGAAGAAAAATTAAAAGCTCTAACTGAAGAAAATATTTATTTAAAAGAATTTGTTAGAAAGTTAACTAAAGAGAAAATATCTTTAGCTCTATGCTTAAAAGGATCAAAATCTGAAAATAATAAACAAGGTCTTGGATACAAACCTCTTGAAAAAGGAAAACAAGTAATAATTTCTGAAAAATATCCATTACCAAAATTTGTAAAAGAAACCAAGATGCCTCCGAAAAAGGCCCCTATAATGAACAAGCTCTATCAAAAGGAAAATGTTTCCAAAAATTATGTTCTAAATAGACATTACAAAGAAAATAAGAACTGCAAAACAAATTATATTCATTGCTGCTCTCATTGTAATAAATTAGGATACACAGTAAACACCCGTACAACAAGGCACCTAGTATAGATTCCGAAAGGATATTTTCATGCATCTAACCATCAAGGACCCAAAAGATTTGGGTACCTACTTCTGAGTAGTTTATTTGAAGGATAACCTTGGAGCATCAGGATCAAAGATGCTCAAGGCATTAGTGACTGTCAACTCTTCATCTAACACATATCTGAAGAGGGAGTAGTCACAAATTATTTTTAATTTATAGTACTACTAACAACTGTTTGCAAGTCTCATTCGGATGGAGCCTCTCATTCAGGGGGAGTACAGACTAAGGGGGAGTTATTCGTTAATGTCAATCATTGTTGAACCCCTCACTGGTAAGAAGTTTTTACAAAAAGGGGAGAGAATGCAATGGTAAGATCATTCCTTTTTGGTTAGTGACAAAAATGGAGAGAGTATGTATTATCTGTGAATTTTCTGTATTTTCTATTCTTTAAGTATTTTTTTTTGTCAGAAAATTCTCATAGGTTTTGTCATCACCAAAAAGGGGGAGATTGTTGAACCACTCTTATATTTTTACCCTTATATTTTAGTGATAACAAAACTTATGATTAATTAAATATTATAAATATATTTAATATCATATTTTCCTAATAAATATAAATTTATGGCATTGTCGCTGTATGACTTGCACTGATAAGCAAAATCGATGTCTATTCAATATACATCGATTTCAGTTCACAAAGTGCCACATCGATTCCATTAAAACATCAACTCTGTTGAAACATGGATTTCATTAGAATATCGATTCTGGTAAAACATCGATTTCACTTAAACATCGATTCTGTTGAAAACATTGATTTCACTTAAACATAGATTCTGTTCTAACATCGATTTCACTTAAACATCGATTCTGCTCAAACATCGATTTCACTTAAACATGGATTTCATTAGAACATGAATTTTGTGTAACATAGATTTCAAGTTAAACATCGATTTCCTTTATACATAGATTTCACTTAAACATGGATTTCATTAGAACATGGAGTCTGTTCAAACATAGATTTCACTTAAACATGGATTCTGTTCTAACATCGATTTCACTTAAACATCGATTTCCTTTATATTCAGATATTTCAAAATATTTTTGGCATCTAATGAAAAGTTAATATATTTCATTTGCGTAATCTTCTATCTTTCTGACAGAAGATCTTTTTGCTTATCTCATAAGATCTCTTCTTTCCTGTCAGACAAAAAGGGCTTACCTACCACTTCTGAGTGACTGCAGGAAACACAAAAGTACGAATCTTTTTTTGACAAAAACACTCTTTGATCTAAACACTTTCTTCTATGCTTGCAGATCTCGAAGACCACCAAGTGGCTGACAGTCAGAAGAAGAAGAATAGAAAGATCAGCAACGACTAGAAGTATTCCAACAGATCTATTCAAAGTAGCTCATATAAAAGATGAAGCAAGGCTATAGATTATGAAGAGAGCTTTTCTAAAGATCTTTAAAGGAGTGTACATCCTGTGAGGAATCTCAACTCCACATACACTCAAAGAAAGAGAGAAGAGCTCAAGCCCAATCAAGAGAAGATTTTCATAGTAGATGTTTTCAAAGCTTTCAAGCCTTCTTCTCTTCACTCTCTCTCTGTGATCATTGTAATTCCCGGGGAGAGTCCTTTGCTAAGAGTTTCTGGGTTAGAGTCCATTCTTGTAAAACTCTCAGCTTTGTTCTTTCTTTTCTAAGAAAGATTTTAGTCCAACTGTAGGACGGTATACAGTGAGTCTCTTCATGTGTGAAGAGTTGACCAGTGTAGTTGCTGACGTTTTCTGTTCAGCTGAGGGACTGTACTTAGTGTAGAACCTAGTTGAAGGTTTAAGTCTAGCAGAACCGCACTAGGGTTTGTACCAGGAGGTTAAGTTTTTGACCTGTAAGAGAAGTGGGCTGCCTTCTTTCCTGGGAAGGAGAAGAAGACCAGCTGGGGTGCTGGGTGTTGTATTGTCCTTGAGGGGGAATGTACCCTTGGTTAGTAAAATCCCAAGAGATTGTTTGGGGACTGAACGTAGGACTTCCATACGGGAAGAGCCGAACCAGGATAAATTCCTTGTGTTCTTTGTGTGATTGTTTATTTGCTTCCGCACTGCTACTCTCTATCACACTCAACTAACCAAACTTTCAAGTGATAATTTTCTGTGTTTAAGTTTCTATTTTAGATTTCAGAAAACCTATTCACCCCCCTCTAGGTTAGCTTCCTGCCATACCAAAAGGGCCAACATTTTATATAGTAGTTCGTAGGTATTAAGAGGAGTTTTGAGCGACTGTCAACCTAGGGTTTCTGAAGGGACGTGGAAGTTTTTCACTTAAAAAGTAGGTCTTCTCTAGGCCAAACTCTAATTAATTAAATATGTGCATGCTTCATCATGTTTAGATCATGACAAAACTTGTTTTCCAACTTATCTTTTGTCATAGCCTTTGATTTGATTTTTGCAAGCACTTGATGTTAGTACAGTCGAGATTCTTCCTGGTCTATTTTATTAGCTTTCTATATCTTAAGTCAGTCCATCTAAATCCCAAAAATTTTATTGTAGCATCCCCGGTGAGTCTACCTTCAAATGAGACTGATCTCACTTAGTTTCATGGTGTGTATTGAGAGTTAAGTCCGTAAAGCCTCCACTGTGTCATATTTATAATGGCTATCCCACAATGTCAAGTTGAAATACGACAGGTTGACCTGTCGCCTTAAGAAGGCGATAGGGACCCTATCACCTCAGTGAGAAGGCGACAGTCAAGTTGTTGCCTTCTCAATAAAAAGGTGATTGTCACTGTGTTGCCTTATTAAGGCGATAGCAGCTTGTCGCCTTCTTTAATAGGAGGCTCAATACCCCCATTTAGTCTGAATTTCATCATTTCTTGATTCTGTTTGTTCAGTTTGAAATGGTATATGTTCCTTGTGTCTGTAGATTAAGACGCATGTCTAGTAAGTACTAGAACTGAAAGCCCCAATTTTTATACCCTGTACAGAGAGTATTAAGCCTTACAAGTTCCCTGTGTCAAACCTAGTTTGAATGGAAGTCAGAAATAGGCCAAAAGGGCAACCAATGTTTCAGTTTTGAAATACAACAGGTTGACCTGTCGCCTTAAGAAGGCGATAGGGACCCTATCGCCTCAGTGAGAAGGCGACAGTCAAGTTGTTGCCTTCTCAATAAGAAGGCGATAGTCACTGTGTTGCCTTATTAAGGCGATAGCAGGCTTGTCGCCTTCTTTAATAGGAGGCTCAACACCCCCATTTAGTCTGAATTTCGTCATTTCTTGATTATGTTTGTTCAGTTTGAAATGGTATATGTTAATATGCATTAATCAACCCATAGAAAAATGATTAATGACTTGAACATGCATGATTCTAAATGACATTAATGACTTAACCTTCCTAATTTGATTGAGACACCAATTTGTTTAAAATGATAACTTACTAAATATGCCACTTGCTAAATATAGACATGCATCCAAGATTATTGCATTCTAAATTATCATAAATGATTTGGAAACTTGAGTACATAATTGCACTTGTCACACCCGCTTCACATGTGTAGAATAGGAACACTCCTCTGTGTCTGATGGACTCTCCGCTGGGTATTCCTCCTATTTGATTAGGACATTTTCACGAGAGACCTTCATAAGTCTCCTCTAACCATAGATTTCCAAGTGACCGACGAGCTAGTTGTACCGTTAAATCCCTGAACCCATTGTCATGAAACGTGTCCGATCTTATGTCGTGTTTCATTTGGTCTATGTATGTGTTTGATCTGATTTTCAATGCTCCGTACCTTTAATGCGCAATGGTAAACGTATTGTCTGACAAGCATATATTTTATCAAAACTTTGTCAGTGGACCGATCCGACTGAGCATACAAGTATCTAACCCTTGATAGTGTTACACTGATTGCACGTGTCATTGTCCTGTCATCTTCTCTATATCATCCATGTCATTTGCTCTATTTCTTAAATAATTTCAAGTCATTATAAAATAAGCTTATTTTTGGAAATCTTATTAGACATAAATGAAATGGAACTAAAAAAATTAAATGGAACTTCGATTCATGATTGAATGCCTATGTAAATAGGGTCCTATCTGGTCCCAAGAAGAGCACCTAAAGTACTTATAGCTGCGGAAGTATATGATCAATTGTGATGTCTAACATAGCACCTGATTGAATTGCAAGATTGGTTTGGTAAATTCCAAATTGTTATCGAATGATTGATTGATTGATATGATTGAATTGTTACATGACCAATCCTATCGTATATGTCACTTTTCACTGGAAGTCATAAAATTCAATAGAATTCTATTCGTACTATTCACTGTACATGCTATTGAATATTGAGTCTCCTGAATCTCTTCAATTTGACAAATGATTGTACTTCATTTGCATCGTTGGTAATCTTCTCCTATCACTTGGTAAATGTCATTGGATATTGTTTACTGAACCGCTTTTTTGTCAAGTACATGTCATACGTCTGAAAGTTGATCTACATCGATATTATGATCATCTTTATTCCATGAGTATTGCATGATAGTATCTTTCATGATAAAATATTAATTTATTTAAAATATATCTGCACCACAAGATATAATCATACTGGGCGTTAGTTCATATTATTGTTAACATTTTTTTCAGGTGATGATAAACTGGATATTAAAATTGAAGAGGACGAGCTCAAGTGAAGAGAGTACTCGAGAGTCTGTCGTAGATTGCGTTTAGGCATAAATGTAGTTTGTAATGGTTAGTTATTTTGAAGAAGTCAATATAACTTTACCTTTCAATAATGGGCCCTATATTTTGGCTCTAAGTATTAGAGGTTGTAATTTAGCATTGAAATTTGATGGAATAAAGAGTTGATTTTTCGATTATTGTCAATAGTATTTCGTCTCTCTACTTTACTTAGATCCACTCTGATTTATTTAATTGCGTAATTCGTATGTGATCTTCACCCACTCGATTATTCCTCTATAAATTGGAGGCGTGATAATATGCATTAGAAATGCACAAGCAGTAAATGAAATAGAAGTGGTTAGTTGAAATTATTCGGCTAGTTGAAGATAAAAGTAGTTCTTATAATCATATCAGTTGGATGGACAATCAAGGTAAGTAGTGATTTTTTATGAACTGTAGCACAATGGCCCATCATGCCTAAAAAGTTTTACCTAATAGAGAGGTTATGCGGAGGCTGTGACTGGATTTATCACTTGAAGTGGTCGGATTGAAGCAGAGCAGTAGATATGAGAGGAAGGCTTTAATTGATACTGGTTTGCCTAGAGCATTGTTATTAAGGTTTCACCATGGTGTTTTTATTTTGTTGGTAAGTATTGTCAGAAGAAAGATATGAAAACTTTTTAAGTCATTAAAATACAAGTGAAGGGCTTTAACCACTAAGTCGTTTCTTTCTTAGGTACTATTTCATCAAAGTAGCACCATAATAATGACATTTGTAAATGGTAATCACCCTTATACTTGGTTTGAGAGTTTCTATATTCTTATAGCCACACACTCAACATAATATTAAAAGATTTTCTACCGACCTAAGGGTGTCCAATCATCTCTTCGTGCCTCATGCATTTTTGAATTTGGAAATAAAGTTTAAAAAGAGATCACCACACCAACAAACAAATTGGGGCTCGAGGGGGTTGGTCCCAACCCGGTCCGGTCCGTGCCTTCCTCGCCCGGCCCGGTTCATTGCTAACCCTCGGGATTTTAGGGTTCGTCTCCCCACACCTTTTCGTTCCTTCGCTCTTCTGCGCACTGTCGTGCTTTTCTCTTGCCGTGCTCCGCTGGAGGACGAGATGGCGGAAGCGGCGAAGATGAGCATGCCAGCGGGGGCGGTGGCGGTGGGGGAGGTTAAGTACCATGTGGACCTGGGGAACCTCATGGCCTTCGACCCCGGGCACCACTTCCCGTCCGTCCCCTCCGACAGGTGCCCGTCCGCCCCTAGCTCCACACTATCCTTTTCTCTGGGCTTTTTCCTGGTGGGAGGGAAGCACAGAAATAAATATTTCTGCTTTCACACTTTGAGGATGATTTCTTTCGTGGGTTGTCTGGTTTTTGTGTTTCTTCGTCTGCAGGGTTCCATCCTTGTGGGGAATTCTGAAAATTGTGTTGTGACTCTTGTTGAATTACAGGGAGGAGTTGGCGAGTGAGTGCCTCAAGAGGGCGACCGAGCTCGTCCAGGCGGTGGCCAACGAGCTTTTCAGCTTGCCTGCAACCGAGGACCCGGACGGCCCTATTGTGAAGCTGCCGCCGCCAACGAGCAGGTTGCCCAGGGAGAAACATGTATGCCTTTCAATAGTTCCTCATGTCGTTTTTTCTTTTTTCCGTTTAAATGTCATCATCCTTTTTTCCACAAAATTTCTCTTTTCCTTCGGTAGGGGGGGGGGGGGGGGGGGGAGGGGGGGCGCCGATGGCACAGTGTGGCGAATGGGCAATGAAGCGAGCATATCTTGCCCAACGATGTGTCTGCATTCCTGCACTGTGGAAAGGACGCCAGGCTCATAATCCCGAAAATAATGCCTTTCCTAATCTTAGTTCCATGTGGTCGACTCCCAGTACTTATACTGCAGAAGTGAAGCTAAAGAAAGGGGAAGAAATAACTTTGCAGTTTGTTTTTGGTAGGAGAGAGTGGGCGGGATTTGAACCGAGGATCTAAGCTTTAGGTTGGAGGGCCTTAAACACAGCCACTCCTTGTGTACCTTTGCAATTAGGTACGGTTGTTTAGAAACCAGCTTCACTTTCTTCATGCTCGACAGAATTCGATTAGAGAATTCCACCATCAAGTACCACGTTATGAAACCATCCAATGAGATGAATTTTGGATGAGAGTGTAAATATTAATCCATTTGTTTGTTGCTAATTTCTGTTGGTCTTATGCATACTGAATTTTTGTTTTGCAGCTCCCAAAACCTAAACCTCCTACGAAGTGGGAACAGTTTGCCAAAATGAAGGGTTTGTCTTTTCAACTTGCTCATGAACGTTCTGATACATTATTGCTTATGGTTATCTGAGCTCTGAGTAATCTGTCTGCCCTAGCATGTAATGTTGATTACATGTTCCTGCAGGAATAAAGAAGCGGAAAAAAGACAAGCGTGTATTTGATGAACAGACAGGCACTTGGAAACGGCGTCATGGTTATGACCGTGTGAATGATGACAAAGACATACCAATAATTGAAGCTAAACAAACTGATGGTAATCTTTGCCCTATTTTCTCTCTTTGCATTGTTCTTTTTAGTTGCATGTTAAAATGTTAAAGAAACTTGTTGATTGGAAGGGAAAACAAAGAGACGTGTCTACTGCTGTGTGGTAAACTATCATGACGTCCTGAATGAGTTGGTAAAACTACAATTTAGTCCACAGAAGCATCATACTTCTTCAAACCTATTTTGGTGTTTGCTTATGCCTAACTGTCTTTTGATGAACACAAGTGGTACATATGTAAGATAGATCTTGATTAGGGCAGGACTTATATGTTTAGACTTCGGCCATTCATCTTTCTAGAATTTATATGATCACTGACAAAGAGGGAGAGGAGAAAAGAGGCGAGTTGGAGAAATTTCAAGAACACCGTATCATGCAATAAATACTCTCTGCTTCTTGTTTATCTTGACATTGAAGATCATTGAGTATGTAGCAAAATTTTAAAGGCCATAACGTGTTTATGTGACTGTGTGCACATGTAGAAAACAATCACTCCTTGCTTTATATTGTGGTATGTCCTAAACCTGCCTAGGCATCTTTTTTCTTGCCACTGCAGCTAAACTCCCTAGGAAGAAAATCAAATAAGTATATATTTTATATCTTTTAGCAATTAGCATCAACTTTTATCACAGTTACATGCATCTCCTCCACTTCTGTTTTCTGTTCTTTTTATCCGTGGTATTTCCTTATTTTTTACTTTACATGTAAGAATATGTTATTACTTATTACAAAATTTGTTCTTTCTTATTTGTCAAAATATTTTTATGTAAGACTTCTTTCACTAGGAAGCAAACATTTGCATGGCATCAAGTTGTGGGTAAACTTCCGTTCAGCTTTGTCTTGTATTTTGACAACAGTGTTTTTCTCTCTCCTGTCTTGTTCATTTGTTTGGTGATTATGGCTCTTCCAAGTAAAAAACTTTTGTTTATTGAAATAAAAACCCCATAAGCGGAAACTTGACCCTAATCTCTTATGAAAAATCAGGAGTTAATGCATATATATGTGCATATATTTAATGCATGTATATATACATAAATATGTAAATAATGCACATTTAATACATATATTAATTAATATATATAATAACAATTTTTTTGACAGAGTCAGCCTAGACTCAGCCTGGACTCTGGTCAAAACCCGTTGGCAGGGTTACCTCGGATCAGATCAGCCAGGTCAAGACCAACCTGGATCGGTCGATCCGATCCCGATCCGGCTGATTTTTGATACCCCGTTTAGCATCAACTTTTATCACAGTTATGTGCATCTCCTCTACTTTTGTTTTCTGTTCTTTTATCCGTAGTATTTTCCTTATTTTTTTACCTTTACATGTAAGAATATGTTACTACAAAATCTGTTCTTTCTTAGTTTGTCAAAACAATTTTATGTAAGACTTCTTTCACTAGGAAGCAAACATTTGCATGGCATCAAGTTGTGGGTAAACTTTTGTTCAGCTTTGTCTTGTATTTTGACAACAGTGTTTTTTTTTTTTTTCTTTCTACTGTTCTTGTTCACTTTCGTCGTAGGGAGGAGAGGGTGAAGGGAGGAGGGACATATTTCATGGTGTCAAGTAGGCCATTAAGTTTCTCTGACAAGATTTGTCAACATGCATATATTACTTATAAGTTGGTTCATTTGTTTGATGTTTATGGCTCTTCCAAGTAAAAGACCTTTGTTTATTGGAATAAATAACCCCATAACCAGAAACTTGACCCTAATGTCTTACGAAAAAGCAGGAGCCTCTGTTGAATTAGTGCAGAGGGTCAGCACCAACTTTCTCTCTTGACTTTTGAAGGGGATAATGATGGCTGTATGATGTTACCAGTCTATTCGACTATTCGTTGGCTAGGGTTTCTTTCGAAAGGGTGATAAACGACGAAGAAAAGGGTACACGAGAACAATATTGTGTAATATCTGTTTTCTTTTTCTTTGAAGGGCACAAACACTACAATTTGTTTAATAAAATAAGTATAGATGAATTTTGAAAGGCTTTTTTTTACAAATAACCCCTGAAATCTTCCCATATGCCAAATATCACCCTATAATCTTAATATTTCCTAGCAACCCCTTGTAATATGCTGCGGTTCAAAAAAAACCCAATCGTTTGTCACTCTGAAAAGTGGAAAACTTAACCAGCATAAAGTTAACCCAATATAACAAATGACTACTTTCTCCTTGTTGTAAAGGCCCCTCCCCCTTTGCCCAAGCCAACCTACTCTCTCTTTCTCTCTCTCACTAGAGGGAGAGAGAGTTCACAGAGGGGGGATCTCCCCATTTGGCGTCCCATGCCCACACCCCTCCCTCTCTCTCCTCTCTCTCTCTTGCACCTCTCTCTCTTTCTCTCACTGTACACACACAGTCTGGCACCGGATGGGGACGTTCCCCCTCTGGCACCTCCTCCCCATGCCCATACCTTCCCTCTCTCTCTCTCTCTCTCTCTTGCACCTCGCTCTCTCATCGTACACGCGATCTTGCTGAGGACTTGGTAGGCAGGATTGGATCGGTCAGGGCCGATCCCGATCCGAATCGGTCAGAATCGGCTGGATCGGCCATAGCTGATCTGATCCAGAGTTGGCTGATCCCGATCCGGATCTGCTGATTCTGCCTTAAATGGCAAAGAAAAGAGGGGGGGGGGGGGTCTTGCCCCCGCTTCTCATGCCCGCACCTCTCCCTCCCTCCCTCTCTCTTGCACTTCTCTCTCTGTCTTTCTACACACACACAGTTCCCATGCCTGCACCCTCCCCCTTTTCTCTCTCTTGCACCTCTCTCTCTCCTCTCTCTCTCTTGCACCTCTCTCTCTTTCTCTCACTGTACACACACAGTCTGGCACCGGATGGGGACGTTCCCCCTCTGGCACCTCCTCCCCATGCCCATACCTTCCCTCTCTCTCTCTCTCTCTCTCTTGCACCTCGCTCTCTCATCGTACACGCGATCTTGCTGAGGACTTGGTAGGCAGGATTGGATCGGTCAGGGCCGATCCCGATCCGAATCGGTCAGAATCGGCTGGATCGGCCATAGCTGATCTGATCCAGAGTTGGCTGATCCCGATCCGGATCTGCTGATTCTGCCTTAAATGGCAAAGAAAAGAGGGGGGGGGGGGGTCTTGCCCCCGCTTCTCATGCCCGCACCTCTCCCTCCCTCCCTCTCTCTTGCACTTCTCTCTCTGTCTTTCTACACACACACAGTTCCCATGCCTGCACCCTCCCCCTTTTCTCTCTCTTGCACCTCTCTCTCTCCTCTCTCTCTCACAGTCCGGCACCTCTCCTCATGGCCCACACCCCTCCATCCCCCCTCTCTGTTTCTCTTATTTTCTCTCTCTCTCTCTCTCACACACACACATGTACGCACACAGATCTCCACTTCCGGCTCCCCCTCCCCATCGCCCACACCTCTCCTCCCTCTCTTTGTTTCCCTCTCTCATTGTACACAGTCCCATGTCTGCACCCATCCCTCCCTCCCTCACTTCTCTCTCTCTCTCTCTCTCTTACTATATACACACAGTCCAACGCTAGAGGGGGAGATCGCCTCTCTGGTACCCCCTCCCTATGCATGCATTCCTCCCTCCCCCCTCTCTCGCACCTCTCTCTTTGTCTCTCTCGCACAGAACACACACTCCGGCGCCAGAGGGGGAGATCCCCTCTCCGATACCACCCCCTCTTCTCACACCCTCCCTTCCTCCCCAGTTCCCCCTTTCTCTCACACCTCTCTATTTCTCTCTCTTAGACCTCTCTCACATGCAGTCCACACTGGAAGGGTGTCGTGCGATGGGGATCTCTCTCTCTCTCTCTCTCACACACACACACACACACACACACCCACACCCTATAGTTGTGACATCTGTGCTATGCTTTCAGGATCACCTCCGTTGGCCTGTGGCCTGGTGGAGAGGAGGATCATGGTCTGCTCGAAGATGTCCATCGACTATCGAGCTTCTCGGTGGCGATCAGGAGGCATCCCTTCTCTAACTCATGTGGGGTGTGGGCCCACTTGTCCTCGAGGGAAGCTGGCAGAGCAGGGGTTTTGATCTCATCAGCAGCCTCCGCTCTCGGCGCAGTGCGTTCAGTGGCAACCAGCGTTGCATGGAAGGAGCACCAGTTGGACATCATCGTCAGCTCCTGGTTATCATCCAATAAAGACAATGACTAAAACGATCCTGGGCTGTCTCTATCTGTTTCTCTCTCTCTCTCATGCACACGAGAACAGTCTGATGACCAGAGAGAGAGATTTTGGTCTCAAAATTTATTAACAGAGTTCCAGAATATTCTCTCTTTTATACCTTTTTTAGATGGCAACTAACTCTTAAGTGTTTTTTCAAACCGTGGTAGATTACAAGGGGTTGTTAGGAAATATTAAGATTAGGGCTGTTCACGGGTTGGTTCGGCCCGGTTCAGCCCAACTTTTTGAGAGAACGAACAGAACCGGCCCCCATTGGTGAACCGATCTGGTTCGGTTCAAACCGAACACAGCAAAAATGTTAGATTTTAAGGGAGGTCGCAATGTTCGAACTCGCGACCTCCCCGTGTACACCCGCGGCAGGCGCGCCGCTGTCCACTGGGCTACAATCGCCCTTATGAAATAAGTGTTTATTACTGAACTGAACCGAACTGAACCGAACTGGTCGGATCGGTTCAGTTCTTCGGGTTGGACCAAACATTGAACAGCCCTAATTAAGATTACATGGTGATAGTTGGAATATGGGAAGATTTCAGAGGGTGATTTGTAAAAGTCCATTATGAAAATATAGGGGCAGTTGACCATGCAACAGAATAGTCACCACACTACAGAATCCATTAAGTCTCTGTAGGGATCGCAACAAGTGCGATATATTAGTAATATGGTTGGCCGAATCGGGGTGAATTGGCCTGATTCCCCTGAATCAGTGCGAATTAGGGGAAGATCGATCCCTGATTTGCCAGACTTGGCCGATTCCTTTCATATATATGTATGATATTATATATTCTATGACATGCATATATATAATATACATTATATCATATTTGTAATATATATTACACATTATAAATATGATATATATTACATATACGTATGTAATCAATATAAATGTATCTCAAATATGATATATGTAATATATATCATATAATATATATGTATTTGTAATATATATAGGATATGATATATTGTATATATATTATATGTGTACCCATGCAAATCGGTCCAAATTGGACCGATTTGGGGAATTGATTCCTCATTCCGATATGGCCAACCCTGATTAGTAATATAATATGCTCTAATATGATACAAGAGAGTAATCTGACACCAAATACATTCTACATCAAGAAGTCAGTTTAGGAATTTTTAAAATATAATATCTACATGTTGGTGAATTTTTATTTAGATGTTATTTTCTTTCCATACTTATTTCAAACACCTAATTTGGATTTCCGTTGTTGCAGAAGCAGGAGAAGACCCTTTTGGCAAGCGGAAGGCTGACAAGAAGAAAAGGGTGGAGAAACAAGAAAAGAATAGGCTGCAAAATCTGAAGAAGGCCTCGAAAGCTGATGCTTTACCAAGGTTGGCTTTTACTACTATATATTGCATTGGGGCTTTTTATTTTGTCCATCTGAAGTTCACAAATGCCTGTTTGTAGTGTGTGGCCATTGTATGCGATACGGTTTATGCATTGTCAGGATTCACTCGAGTTAAAACCTGCTACAGTTAAAATAAATATGTCTGATTAGTTCGAAAGTGAACTTGATGTGTAAACTAAGTGCAGAAGTGGCCTTACTGCGTAATGGGTGTGAAGACATACTTCCGTTAGTGAACTGTTATGTGTTTTCTGACAGTAGTTTAACCACATGTATTTCTGTACTTATATATACATAAGAAGGTTACTTTAATTAATCTGCATATGAGAGTGTCAATTTTGCCGTTATTCATATAAGGCCATTTTTGCAATTTCTTGTGTTCTTTTTGATGTATTAGATCTTAGATTTTGTTATTTAAATGAATGGGATTTTCTGTGGCAGCCATGTTCAATTAGCAGCCACCGCGTTACCCATAACTGGAACTCAGAAAGATGTACCAAAGAAAGTTACCAAGAGTGAGCTGGAGAATGTAGCTGGGATGGCTGCGTCTTCGACAGCCAGTATCGGTAAATTTGATAAGAAGCTACCGGGAGAGAAACCTCCGAAGCATCCTGGGAAGTACCGAAAGGTTTGTCTCAGTTGCTTTCTTTCTACAAGTATTTGTCTGTTTTTCTATTAGGAAAATGATGTTAAGCTCTGCTTCTCAAATTGTTCAACTTTTTGTTTAGTTCCTACCTGTCGTGGAAGGGAAAGGAATGGGCGCACAAGAGAAACAACAAACGGACAAGATTCTGAACAAGATATTGTCAAGAGATTCGAGTGAAATTCTGGATGTCAACAAGGCAAGTGCACTCTTGGGTCTACTTCCTTAAGTTTGAAATTCTTGCTTGTGCCGTTCACAACTTTTGTTGGCATGTGATGCGAACGAATGATTAGTTGCTGACTCAGTTCTATGATGAAACAGGCTGTTAAGGTCTACAATTTACAGGGAGAAAAGAAACGGAAACAGGAAAAGGGGTCCTTTACATCTAGCAAATTGAAAACAAAAAAGAAACCTCTGAAAAAATCTTCAAGAAAGAGAAATTAGGTACTAATGTAAACGTTTTGGACATAGAAGCATCTTTCAAGTTCGTTCCAGTGCATATCCTCTTTGATCATTTTTGATATCTGTATCTTTTCAGGAAAGCACTTGCTACTTGCCTATCCCTGTGCCTTCTTCGCTCGATGGGTTGTCGGCCCAGGTTCCAACCGCAGTGGAACTGTATCTGCCAAAGATTATCTTTATTCCATGATGGATGCCATCTCAAGATGTGTCGTTTTGTGGCTCTCGTGTTCCCCTTTCATTGATATATCAGGTCAATCCTTTGACAGTGTTGTGGTGATTAATCTCACGACCTGACGGTAGCATGGCCACCTAGCATTTGTTACTGTCACTCGTTCGTCCACACACACAGTTCCTATCCTTTGTTGAATTTAGGCTCTTTTGGACGTGTTTTTTTTAACCCCCTTTTAATCTCCGGTATGCTGTTCCGCCTATAGCAGCATTCTGACGGGAAGCTCACACTGTTTCAGTCTTGTTAGATACAGAAGTTGGGTATTCAGGTGGTAGCAGTTTTTTGACAACATTTAAGGGTGAGTGTGATTTTTCCAATACCTTTCTTGTTTGTAACTTTCTTTTAGTCGACGTCGAGCTATGAACTCTGTCAGCCAGCCCATTTCAGATATGGTAATATTAGCCATGTGGAATTTGGAACGATTACTTTGTTGTTTGCCCACCATGAAATGCAGCGAGTTGGCTAGTCATCTTACATCTCACCATGTGATTAGTGCACATTGAATGATAAGATTGAAGTGACAAAAAAGGGTTTTTTTACATTACTATTTTCATGAAATTTACTTGTTTTGTCTGTTAATCATTTGGAATTGCAGCAAGGTTTTGTCAAGGAAAGAAATTGTCAAAAATAGCCAATAAGGGTACTCTGTTTTAAAATAATTTTTTTTTCAAGGACATTTCTGATTTTTTAATCTCTAAAGGTGAATCAATGTTAATGTCTAAAGAATGAGAGGGATTTTCTGCAGACGGGTGTCACTCGTACATTTCTTGAACGGATAGTCTCTGTCCTCCCATATGTGAGGAATTTGTCTCCTAAAAATTTCACAGAAGCAACTTTCTTAATGTAAATCTTTATGCTACGAGTTTATTTTATTGAGTGCAAAATATCTGAAAAGTAAACTCATTTTACATCACCTACTTGACCACAAATGCCTGAAATCGGGTGAACTTCATGACTGTGTAAAGTTCTTGTTGGTGAAAGCCTTGTCAAGCTACAGCCCATGAAGGATTCGTTAACGGAGATGATGCTTCTATTGGACCGACGGATGTTGTTGGGCGTGGCGTTTTACCACCCACCATCCAACCGAGGAACATCAGCTTTTAAAATTGACCTCTCAAGAAAAAAAAAAAGGAAAAAGAAAACAGGGCCGACCACAGCCGTCTGATCTGATCTAAAAGTTAGACGGCCGAGTTAAGCTATGACATGCCACATCGAACTAGTGCAAGGCACGCTCGCATCCCTCATCACCATCATCAGATCAGGAAAAAAAAAACCTCTCGTGTGAGATATTGGCAACCCACCAACCTGACTCGAGTGTTCCTTTTCCTCCTTCCGCGCAAGTGCATAAAAAAAATATTCGCGTTTTTCCTCCTACGTTAGAGAGTGTGACACATAACCAAGAACTGCAGATGCCATGGAGACACCGATCATGAGGGCATGGCTACGGGTATGTTCGGTTTATATCATATTTGATCTGATATCATAATTTTTCTTTTAAAAATTTTATGATTAAATTAAAGTGCGAATTGATGTAGTGTACTTCGGTTTATACTGTACCTAGAGAGAACTAGTACGATCCATTTTGCCGATTCATTTAACCTTGGTTACGAGAATGTGTAACTTCAAAGAGACACCATAGCTTCTTTCGGAGATCATAAGCTAAGAAGAGACGGTCTCTCGTTTAATGATGTGAAGAAAATGCTGGAATTCTATTAGCTTAGTGATGTTTTTGGGATTTTTATAACAACTCTCGGTTCATTTTTTTCGGTTCGAATAAATTAAGGGGTTTCTTTCTTTCCTCTAACGAGATTTTACTTTGGCTAATCTAGTAGATTGGGTTAATCTAGGATCTATAACATATAGCAGGATTGTATTCCCCTATTTTTCACTTGCTAATATTTGGTTTTGGCATCTATCCCACTCACTTTTGAGAGTCTAGACCACCATCTTACTTCCAAGTCGTTATCTTCCAAGACCTCTCTCGCTCTTCCTAGTTTTATCACTATAGCTCTTAGTGGCAGTTTCGTGATGATTCCTGAGCAGGCTCGGAGAATGGCTACAAGTACAGGCAAGAAGGGACCCAACAGGCTCCCGAACGAGCCTTGTAATGTGCAATTCGATCAAATTTTCATAGACATATGAATGGCAGTCTGTGAGACTGGCATCTCCAACGGATGTCAGAAAAGCTCTCAGGCTTTGCCAGCCGAGAAACTTAAGATAGTTTTCTAGCTTACGTATAGTAGTTTGTCATTTCTTTTCGTTAGTCTTTAGACTCAGAGTCCGACGGTAGTTGTGAACCTGTGTCATGACCCAAAAAAGAAAAGCAACCCGTGCAGTATGTGAATGTACACGTTATGATGTCTAGAATGACATCTTTTGTTCAAAAGAAAGATGTTGATCCCAGAGGACCCCGGTTGGGTCGATTGGTAGAACTCTTGCTTAAAAAGTAGGAGTTCTCGAGTTTGATTCTTTGGGGGGGGGGGTTATTTGATCTACATGCAATTCTCGAGGTGTGTAGGTCCAAAGTTTTTCCGGCCAATGGAGTAAGAACAATACGGGTATACAGAAAGTAAGAGCTGCCAAATTCTGACCTTAGAGTTCACGAACATCAATCTCTGAACCCACAAAACCACACGGGGCCGGATTTCTTCATTATAAAAAAAAGAAAAAAAGATGTTGATCCCAATCTTTCAAAAACAAAAAGAAGAAGAAGCAACAAAGGAGGAATAATCAAAAGAAGTTGCCGATGAGGATGCACAAAGAAGATTGCGTCAATTTTTTTTCCTAAACAAAGAAATTATTGCGCACTGCTGACAAATAGACCCACGTTACCTTATCAACAAAAGAACATCAAAGATCACCGGGGGGGTTCATACTTATAAAAGGAGAAATTACATCATATATAACCACAACTGCGAGGAAAGGAGTGTTCAATTCTCATTACAGTGTTGGCAAAAAGACCAAACAGATGTGGCGAAAAAAAAAAAACATAAGTGGGCAATTAGAAGAAAGCCCCTGTGGGCCAATCACTTCCAGTTGTTGGCAACAATGTCTGCCAAATCTACAACCCTCTGGGAGTAACCCCACTCGTTGTCATACCATGCAATGACCTTGACCATGTCATCGCCCATGACCATGGTCAGAGATGCATCCACGGTTGAAGACACATCTGTGCAACGGAAGTCCACAGAGACAAGGGGCTCATCACAGACGGAGAGGATGTCCTTCAACTCGTTCGCTGCACTTTCCCTGAATGCAGCATTGACTTCCTCAGCAAACGTCTTCTTGGAGACCTGGACAACAAGGTCGACAACTGAGACATTGGGGGTTGGGACACGGAGAGCAATTCCGTTCAGCTTCCCTTTCAGTGAGGGAAGGACAAGAGCCACGGCCTTTGCTGCACCGGTGGATGTGGGAACGATGTTGAGGGCCGCAGCCCTTGCACGCCGGAGATCACGGTGGCTAGCGTCGAGCAGCCTCTGGTCTCCGGTGTAGGAGTGAGTGGTGGTCATTGTCCCCTTGATGATGCCTGCCATGAGTTTTGTGATGTTTAAATGACTTTCTTTTGTTTTCCCCAGATTCTCAATATGCACATCAATTGTTCTTTTTTTGACAGCCAAAATCATGCTTAGGCTAAAATGCTGCAGATTTATGTTAAAAAATAGTTCCAAAGAAGGTACAAATTGGACGAATATCTAACTGGTGTCTACAAGACAAGGAGAATAAACTGCTTCAGGGTGGATAATGAGATGCAGTAGCTCATGGTATTTTCTGCTGAACCCATTTGTTGCATTAAAATGTAAAACCATGGTGGTTGTTTGGGAATTCAACATTCCCCAACCAGTGATGTTGTATGCTAAGGTTTGATATACAAACAAGTCGAGTGTCAAACAAAGAGATGCAGGCTTGAGAACCAAACACCGCTCAATGGCATTTGAAATAACTTGCAGAACGAGAATCTAAAGGTGGCAAGTTATTTCTCATTTCTTCTTAGAAAAGTTGGTGTGAAGTATGGCATTATATAATGTGTAGAACAAACCGTTCCCAATATAGACGGGAAGACAGTAACAAAAATTAAAGTGGAACTTGACATAAGTGAGGATGATTGCACCCATTTAGTCGGGATACAAGTCTATAAAAAGAAATCTTAGAATCCACAAAACTTAGGTGTTGAGATTAAGAGGCCCAAGATTATATGCACAGGGCCACAACCCATATAAACCGATATGGGACTACACCCGCCAACACTCCCCCTCACGGCTATGATAGGCCGTGGAAATTATTAATAATTAATAATTAGGTAGAGGTCGAAATAAACAAGGTTGGGCCTAGGCCCGCCCTCATACATCTTAGAATCCACATAACCTAGATGTTGAGATTAAGAGGTCCAAGATTATATGCACATGGCCACAACCAATATAAAACCGATATGGGACTACACCCGCCAACACTCCCCCTCACGGCCATGATGGGCCGTGGAAATTAATAATTAGGTGAAGGTGGAAATAAACAAGGTTGGGCCAGGCCTGTTCTAATGCATCTTAGAATCCACAAAACCTAGGTGTTGAGATTAAGAGGCCCAATATTATATGCACAGAGCCACAGCCCATATAAACTGATATGGGACTATGCCTGCCAACAAGTAAATCCAAGGAAAAAATTGAAAATACATTATCAATTTTCTATTGAATAATTTAGATGCAAAGAATTATAGACTGACGGGCTAAATCTAATCATGATGCAAAATGGTACTCCTCCATATGGTGAAAAATCTAATAAGACTCTCAACTGGGATTTTTCTACCATTTCTATTACTGTTGGTATGAACATCTAATGGGACCCCTCCAACTGGGACTGACTTATCTGGAAGGTCGCAACAATTATCAAAAAATTAATTCCTCTTTCTTACTGGGTATGAAATGAAATTAGCTCTCCATGTACACTTTAATGATCCAGGTTCACATCCCCAACCCCACATTACATAACCAAAAAAAAGAAGAAAAAGAAATTAGCCACACTTTTCCTATTATAGAAAAGCCAACCATTAACAATGCCTTTTAATAGATTTTTGGGAGCATCCAGCAAGCCTCTTTCCCTACCCAGATTGTTGCTCTGTCTGTCAAGTCCATCACCCAAAGGCCACAACATATTTAAATGGTTAGAACTCAAGGTGCTCTCTGCGAAAAACTTTATATGCGCCTGTGCGCTCGTTTTAAAAGCGAAGTTGTCAACCAGACAGCAAAAAGAAAAAGCTCTTAGATGGAGGAATTCACTCACCAAACTTCTGGTCGAGCACCTTGACGAATGGGGCGAGGCAGTTGGTGGTGCAGGAGGCGTTGCTGATGATGGGCTCGTCGGGGTTGTAGGCGTCGGCGTTGACGCCAATCACGTAGGTGGGGATGTCACCCTTGCCGGGGGCGGTGATGAGCACCTTCTTGGCGCCGGCCTCGATGTGCTTGCCGGCTCCATCCCTGTCGACGAACACTCCTGTGCCCTCGATCACCAAATCGATCCCCAGGTCCCTGCAATTGGTTAGACCAACAAAGTTGAGACATCTTGACTAAGCCCAAACCAAACACAAGGCCATCGCTAACAAATTTTGATCAACACAAAACAGAGGAGATAATTCCAACTGGAATGGAAGCGCTATTCGCTAGACGGAAGAAGATATAGGAAATCGATCAACCAGGCAATGGAAGAGCTGCATTTTGGACAAAACTTAATTGGGTTGAAGGAACAAAAGGGAACATTTGTCGATTATGACCAATCAAACCCGTGGAAATGAAATCCAAGTTCAAGCAGTAATCGGTCGATCAAATGCCCCAAAGCAGGACATTTCTTGACTAAAATCGACTCACGCAATAAAGTAGAAAGAAGTCATTTTTATCTACGATCGAATACTTTCAAGCCCAGAGTTAAAGCCATTGTTTATGTTATATCCTTTCGACTTGCGAATGAGGGAGAAAAAAAAGGGCCCTTCTCTCGGTTGCTGCTCTTACTTCCAGGGGAGGTTGGCGGGGTTGCGGTTGGAGACGACCTGGATGACCTTGCCGTCGACGGAGATGGCGTTGTCGCCCACGGGCTTGACGTCGGCGTCGAAGATGCCGAGCGTGGAGTCGTACTTGAGGAGGTGCGACGCCTGCTTCACGCCTCCGGTGTCGTTGATGGCGATGACGTCGAGCGGCGAGCTGTCGCCGCGCCCGTGCCAGCACCGCAGGAAGTTGCGCCCGATGCGCCCAAACCCGTTGATGGCAACCTTGATCTTGGCCTCCGCCGGCCCCTTCCGGTATCCGCCCTTGCTAGCCACCTGTCTCCAACCCATGGCCACCGCCAACACACAAGCCACACACTCACATTAGAAGGACATAAATCAAACGGGACTATCCACTTCTTGCTACCAGCCTACCACTACTGCTGCTGCTGCTACTACTAGAAGATTCTTGTTAATTTTATAATTTTATTTGGTTATCATACCATACTTTATTATTTTCAAAATCATAAATATAAAACTCATATAAACACTAAATTTACATGATATGATGACATTGCCTCTTAAGTACTGGAAACATGTTGTTGACTGGGGAGGCATTCCAGCGGGTCATTAAGGGGGATTGCATGTAAGAAAACTTGTCACCACTTTTTAATAAAATTGATCGTTGTCAGTTCGATGTTGGGCCAAAAAAAAAAAAAACCATAACTATAATACTTCCACGAGGTGTCAAACGCCAAGAAATATAAATTTTCTATGTTATTCTTAAAATCCTTTTATTAATGTAAGGTCTCCCTTCAAAAAATCAAGAGGGCAATTGGGGACGACTATTTTTAGAGCAGCAAAGATTCTGACTTATATTAAACCCAAGAAATAAGCGAAAATTATCTTGTCGAAAGACAAAGTTGGGAGCTGTAAGGTGGAGAAAAAGTAATGGGAATAAATGCTGCAAGAGTACTAAACAACCTCTATCGCACTTGCAGATTAATTAATAAAAAGAGGACATCTTGCAACAGCCATCCAAATGTTCAAAAGGAAACAGCTACGAAAGCAGCGAAGAGTTGATAATACTACAATTACTGGCGCAAGATAACGATCGAGTCACGGCAAGGTTTGACGCTATCGTCCATTCAAGACTTACATTTGATGAATCATTAATACTAGTAAGTAGAGGGTCGACACTCTACATGATCACATCATCATCTTCTGCCTCCACCTTAAGAATGTCACTGGAACTTCCTTAACATGACTCTTGTTCCACAGAAGACGACTTCGAACCAGGTGGTCTTGGTTGGAACCGAATCAAAGTGCGTATTGACAAAAGGGGATTCCTGATCCCCTGCATTGCGGTATGCCGGTGATGGAGAGAGAGAGAAGGAAAGACGAGAGCTTACTGCGGAGGTGGAGAGGCCGACGACGGAGACGAAGTCATCGGATGTCGCCTTCCTGGCGAAGGGCAGCGACGCCGCCGAGCCCCTGAGCCCCGAGAACTCCGAGAACCCCGCCTTCCCCTGCATGCATGCAAGCAATTGCAATCACTATATATAGTTAATGATCATCCAGCAAGAACAAGCAGCACCATTCAAAATAATTAACTGCATCATCATATATCCATATATTCTTCCGTTCTAGTACTAATCAAAGACAATGGTTAGAGTGGTGGGAGAGGGAGAGATCATGGAACCTGGAGGGAGGCGTTGGCTACTGAAAGAGTAGCCGAAGCCATGTTCTTGGGCGGTGCCAACGGCCGAGGGAGGAGGGGTGAGCACTGAGCAGCAGCAGCACGGCAGAACACGATGCGTGTAGTTTATTTAGTGCCGGGGACTGAGACGACGGTGTGTGGACGGAAAGATGCACAGGAAATCTGTGGTGGCGAGCACAGAGAGACGCACAACTGAGAGGATGAGATAAACGGATAGCCCCTCCCCGCCTCCCCACAACGTGTGGCTGCGACACCCTCCACCGCTCATCACCTAGATCGCCTGCCCGGCCGCCCCTGCCCCCATGATGGGCTGATCGCGACCCTCATGGGCCTGGGCCTCCCCGTCCTTCCCCTTCCCTTCTGGGCCGCTGGTTTTGTGGTGTCGGTGGGTAGACATTCGTTTTCTTCTCGTTTTGTTGACTCTGTGGTCAAGGTTTTGTGGAACATTTTTGCCTAAACCTGCTAGACCCAGGTGACTGCTTGAATCGCTTTGTTTGATCCATAGAAAAAAGGTGAGGTGCAGGAATGGTGGTTTGAGAGGCGACTCGCGTCCTCGACATTCTGGCCATGAACATGAAAGGTATCATCAGAACATTGCTACACACCGTTCCTGGCTGCAGTTCTCCAGTGGCTGTTTTGCTTTCTTTGAGATAATGTGTATATAGAGAAATACATGCCCAAGTCTACCACAAGCTCACACCATGCAGTAAGTCATTTTAATGTATGTATATATTATAAGTCAAATAGCTACGTGACACTAATTTTTCTCCATTTTCTTAAGTTTGGGAATCGAGACCAAGAATTGTTAAAATTGATTATTTTATAATAAAAATAAAAAAAAATAAATAAATTAATTTTTTTTGACTATAATAAAGATGTTCTTACTGTAACAAGATTTAACGTATATTATAATAAGAGATAATATTTATCGTAATGAGTTACAATTTAATTAGGAATAAAAAATAAGTCAAATATCTAATAAAAATTTCTAATTAATTTGTCCCAAGAATAATGACAAGTGACTGCATAAAAGGCCATCTCACCTCATTGTATTTAAGTATTTTTCTCTCATGAACAGACAAAACTGGTGAGTTGATTCTTTCCTACATTTCAAATACATTCCTTTCCATATAAATTTATGAGATTTAATCCCACGTCAAATAATCTATAAATTCTATTCGTCCAAAGAGGATTACATGACATCTCAGATTTTTCAGATCTTGATTATTGAGTTATTGTGTCGATTTAGATCCCGTTGGACTTTAGATGGAGGTAAGACTTATTTTTAAATTCAGAAATAGCTGTATAATATTGGATGTTTGTGGTAAACATCTGAACCAGTTTACCTGACTTGACATGTCTAGAACACCTCGGCCGAAGATGGGGTTCTGTTTGATAGTAGAGTCGGGATGTCAAGATATTCTGACCGAAGTGTTAGACCCCTGTCGAATAGTTACGTTTAGACGACATTTCCATAATACATTGATTTGTTGTTAGACGTTTGACTCCGAACACTATATGACAACTTGTATAGCCTAGACCACATCTACTTAGACGGACGCACCTTCTAGCGCTTGATCAAGCCTGAGTGTGTGAGAATAAGGGGGGGGGGGGGAATATTTATAGAGGCCACCTGACCTAAGGACATGACATAGATCCTCCATCAGAAGACATATGTAAACCTTAAACACATAACACATTCATCAATCTGACATCTTGTGCCAAGTTGACACTGGCATTATTATCCTCGTGTAACCTTCGCATGTTGCCGCTTATGTGTACCACATCTGGCACCTGGTGACTCACTGTGGACCGCCAGCAAGAACGTGTCACCTAGGCTATCACGTTTATAACATGAACACATTGAGCTGACATATTCAAGCGCCTATAGTGAGCAGTCTCTGAAAACCCTCTACTCTTGGTTCAAAACTATCTTCTCCATCTAAGGTTATCGAAACCTGCACAATAGCTTACTCATTAATTGAGATCCGAAAAAATATGGGGACGCTATAGTGAGGCTCACTCCCTACTTTTGTAGATGATGTTTCATGTGCACAGTCTTCACTCCGAACCGATTTGTAGCTCGCGGAGGCAACTTCCCTTTACGAATAATGACTTTTGAGTGATTTCTCGAGGTCTGCCTCCCACATTATATGTACTTCATTTTTTACTTGTATTATCATTTGGTACATCTTGTGTCATGTATTAGTAGCTTGCTATTTTAGTTTCTCGATTTATCTCACTAAACTTGCTACTAATCCTTCTTAATCTTTAGACTCGTAAGTGGTAGAATGGGGCCTCTGGGCTTTAATGGGCCACGAAACTCAAGTCACTATAGATTCCCTTGACTCCTAGACTCAAATCCACATTTGCGAATAAGATTTGAAATTTTTCACATGGAGAGCTAGATTTACTCATTAGCCATCTCACCCTCTCAATAGTTCTACTTATACTGTAGCCACGCTGAGTTTGGAATCAAGAAGTTTTAAAGGTTTAATCTCACGCCAAAAAAACCTGTAGGTGTCTTCTCTTTTTATTATAAAAAAATTCTTTCAACTCAATATCTATGTAGGACAGGATCTTCCTCTCTTTTCTTGATCATTATCCTTTCATACCTCAATAGGATTCAAGTAGGTGTAGGTAGTTGCTATCCCATTCCTTAAGTCCTTTGGAGGTTGTAAACTTTTGCTGTGGGGGCTCACTAGTATGGCCATCAACGAAACAAAAATAGGTGTTTCTATTTTTACATCTTATATCGATAACGGAATTAAAAAGAGGGAAAAAAGTGCTTATGATTCTACATCTATTTTTGTTTTTTAATAAGAATAGAAAAAAAAAAAAATGGAAATTTCATGTATTACCATTTTTCATAGCTAAAAAAACTTGTAGATCCATAAATTATATAGGTACTAGATCTATAAACTCAAATGTATGGTTTAAATTTAAATCTATCGTGGTGGTGTAATCCGTTTGGGCCTGAGTCAAACGGGCCTCCACTAGAGAGAGGGAAGACGATCGCTGGGAGGACGAACGCCTGCAAAACCAGAAGGGATCAGGGGGCCCAGTGAAGACGGGGAAACCCTCGATGCCTAAGTCAGTGGAGAGCTTGAAAGGCAGGGGTTACGGAATGCGAGAATGTGTTCGCGTGAGGAAGAGAACGTACGTTGCATGGTACTGTACCTGTATTTTTATAAGGCGGCGATGCAGGGCCCACGTGCGTAACGTTGGTAATCGTGCCTGAAAAGGCGCCGTGATGGGCGCACATAACGGGAGGCGTTATGCGCTCAGGTGCCCGTTGGACTGCTAGGCAGTTCGTGCCTCTTGATGATGGAGGACGTGGCCTGGGACGGTTACGACCGCTCCGTAAGCCAGAGAGCCTGCTCGGCACCCTTTGGACACACCTTCCGAGCAGGTGGCCCACATGGGGGTCGAACATGCTGTTCGGTGATATTGAGGGTTGTTCTGCGTAGCAGGGTTACTGTTCCTGTTCGGAAGCCTTCCGCGGTGTTCGGTCGCGGAAGGACAGATGACCTGCTCGGGGTCATGCCGCCACGAGGCTTAACAGCGTCCGATCAAGGTGGCGGTATCTTGGGATCTTCACATCGTCTTGGAAGGGACGTGGCCCGTTGGGATGGGGCCACGTCAGCTGACAGGACACGCGAGGGCCGTAGTGGGCCATCAGGGCCTAGGTGGCTAGATTTGGCCACCACACTTGCCCCCCACGCTCTCGAGTGGCTCGGTGAGACGAGTGCTTTGAGGGCGTCACTTCTGCATTTAATGCGATGGCCCACTGCGGGGTGCTGCCGTTTGGAGCCTGTCAAATGGCTAGCCCATCATGAAGGGTGCAAATCCGGTCGAGCCCGGAGCGTCTTCGTGGTGCTCGAACGGCCGTTGGCGCTGTACCGAGGGGGAATTTTCAAAACTGGAGGGAGTGGCGTTTCGGGGCCGCCTCGAATTTCGCGCCCTCCCTTCATTAAAAGGAAGGAGGGGGGCGAAGCGGGAGCTACGCTCTCAGAAACCTCCAACCTTGCACCTCTCGCGTTTCCTTGCCTTCCTCTCTTTCCATCTTCCTCCTTCGTCCCTTGCGCCGTCGTCGCTCCTGCGATCTTTCCAACGATGGCGAGTAGAGGAAAGGCCGCTGCCGAAGCGAGCGGAGTGACTGTCGCGGCGTCGAGCGGACCACGGTGCCGCCACTTCAGCGGGCTCCGCGAGCGCTTCCGGATCGGGGACGAGTACGAAATCATCGACGCCAAGGAAAGTGACTCGATCCTGGTGAACAAACCAGGCTGTCTGCTCCTCTCCGTGGACCACCTGGAGGCAGGCTTCCGGCTGCCGTTGCCGGAGGGTGGCGAAGGCGCTCCTGAACATTTGGGGCGTTTCGCCGATACAGTGACGCCCAACACCTGGAGATACATCTGTATCTTCGGTGTTATCTGCAAGCTCAAAGAGATCCGAGGCTCGGCGGACGTTTTCCGAGCTCACTTCAAGCTATCTGCTTCGCGGGCGTCGGGAGCAGACATCTACTATGCCAAGCACCGAACAGACTGGATGCACATCGGCCTGCCAACAAGTACTCCAACAACAAGGGTTGGATGGACCGGCTACTTTTTGTGCGCCACCGGAGGGTGGTGCTGAGTGGGGATTCCCCACTGTCATTCGCCCGGCGCGGAAGGACAGCTTCCGAAGCTGATCCAAGATGAGGCGAGGGCATCGGACAAACTTCTCCGAGCAGGTGTTCGGAACGGAGAAGGATATGTGACCGAGTTCATGCTCGTTAAGTACGGGCTCAGCAAACCATGGAGTAAGTGTACTACTTGGTGTTACTCTTAGGTTTGGTGACCTCATACTAACTTTTCTTTCTTGTCTTCTTTGTGCGCAGCGGCAGCAGAGCTGGAGGCTGGAAGGGATCAAGAGGCGAATGAAGAATTTGCCGAACAGATCCTATCCTGGCGCACATGGTGTATGAAGACGACGACGTCGCCGCTGTTGTTCGGGTTCCTCTGCAGTGAGGGTTGGCGCCACGGTGACAACGGCGCTTGTTGCTCCATCACCTGCCGAGGGGCGCCTAGCAAGGCACAGGCTCCTGAAAAGGGGCCTGGAAGGATCCGGCTGAAGAAGAAGGCCACCAAGAGGTGGTTTCGGGTGGAGCTCGGGCCTCTTCAGCGGAGGGTGACGGAGCGAGTCGGCCTTCCGCTTCCGCGAAGAAGAAAAGGCCGGTCCTGTTTGAGGAAGGCGCGGAGGAGGCGGAAGAACTCCGTGCTCAAAAGAGGAAGAAAGACCGTCCTCGCTACCCCTCCACATGATGAGGAGGGGACCGAAGAGGAAGAGGAAGCGCAGTTGCTGCTGCGTAGAGGAAGTAGGGCGTGTGAAATCAGCCGATCAGGGAGTGCCACCAGTGGTCTCCACGACGCGCCCTGAGGTCGCCCAGAAGATGGCGACCGAGCTGGGGCTTATTTTTGTAAGTGAGGGGTCCGGCAGCCCCGCTGGAGGAGAGCCAGGGGCTCCTCCTGCTCGAGGGTTAGGGAGCTCTCGGTGCTTCCAAAGTTGGCGGTGCCGAGCACGGTGCCGCCAGCAACACCGCGGAGGTTTCTTCCAGGAGGAGCGGAGAAGATGCGGCGTCTCCGGCTTGGCGGGAAGAGGTCGTAGGTGCGACGGAGGTTTCCACCCCTGCTGGGGTGGTCACGAGCGGCGTGGTGGTAACAGCGCCAACCACGACTCTATCTGCGGGTCAAGAAGTGGGTTCCTGCAGCAGGGGCCACTGAAAAAGCGGCCGCGACGACGAGGGCGTCGAAGAGGTTGCCACTTCCACCGGGGGAATCCTACCCCCCATGCCCCCCTTCGAGGTGGTTGCTATTGTAAATGCAACTCCAAGGTAGTCGAGGATTCTGGGGCGGATGTTGCGGGTGCTGGGGACAGTGTTCGGGCTGAAGAGTCTGAAGACGACGGAGACCCTTAGCGAGCGCTGCAGAAGAAGCTTCTGCAGACCCTTCGGTGGCGGTCTGGAGGCGACCCTTCGTCGCATGGGAGAGCGCGCCCAGGGAGCTGCCCCGAACCCTACTGCTTCTCACCTTGACAGCTGGCGAGGTGCCTGGACCTTCCTGCCGAGCAGACCCCGGAGAGGTCAGCGGAAGGTTACCTCCCAGAGGTCCAGGGGGGAGATGGCTTGAGCAATGTGACGTCGAAATGCTCGCGGATGAATGTCCAAGTCGCTGGGCATTCTGAAGGTTTTGGCTGTTCGGGGCCAGAGACAAAAATACCTCCAAGAGGCGCAGACAGCTTCTGCGAGGACCTCACCGCGAGGCATAAGGCTCGCGAAGCAGCGCTGGAGGAGGAGGTCAAGGACCTCAAAGCTGCCCTCAAGCTTCGAAGTTGACGCTACCTTGGCGCGAGCCGAAAAAGAGTCCTGGCCAAGGTAGTAGTAGATGCTGGGGCCCGCGCGGTTGCTGAGTACAGGGCCGGTCCAGAATATAAGGAGGACCTGGAGCAGTATGGAGCCCGCTGCTACAGGGTTGGTCTCAATGCTGGGAAGTGTTGGCCCTTATGGTACGGCAGCAAGCTAACCTAGAGGGGGGGGGGGTGAATAGGTTTTTCTGAAATCTGAAATAGAAACTTAACACAGAAATTAACACTTGAAAGTTTGGTTAGTTTAGTGTGATAAAGAGTAGCAGTGCGGAAGCAAATAAACAATCACACAAATAACACAAGAGATTTATCCTGGTTCGGCCCTTCCCACATGGAAGTCCTACGTCAGTCCCCAAGCAACCTCTTGGGATATCACTAACCAAGGGTACAGTCCCCCTTAAGGACACTACAACACCTAGCACCCCAGTGGTCTTCTTCTCTTTCCCGGGCAAGAAGGCAGCCCACTTCTCTTACAGGTAAAGAAGCCAACCTCCTGGTACAAACCCCAGTGCGGTTCTGCTAGACACAAACCCCTAGCTAGGTTCTACACTGTATACAGTCCTACAGCTGGACAGAAGTCTTTCTTAGAAAAGAAAGAACAAAGCTGAGAGTTGGAACAAATAAAAACCAACTACAGAACTCTCAGCAAAAGACCTCTCCCCCAGATTTACAAGATGCACAGAGAGAGAGAGAGAAGAGAGGAGAAGGAGCTTGAATGCTTCAGTGCTTCAGATGCTTGAACACTTCTTCTTGGGCTCAGGCTCTTTCTCTCTTTTTCTTTGAGTGTATTTGGAGTTCAGGTTCCTCACTGGTTGTACACTCATTCAAAAGATCTTCAGGAAAGCTCTCCCATATTCTTCAGCCATGCTTCATCTTTTATGTGAGCAGCTTGAATAAATCCGTTGGAGTTCTAGCCGTTGCTCATCTTCTCTTTCTTCTGATAATTTTGGTCTACGAGGTCTGCAAGCATAGAAAAAAGTGTTTAGATAAAAAAGTGTTTCTGTCAAAAAGGCTCATACCTCTATGTTTCCTGTTGCCACCCAGAAGTGGTAAGTAATCTCTCTTTTGTTGGCAGGAGAGAAGAGATCTAGAAAGATAAGCAAAAAGATCTCCTGTCAGAAAGATAGAGGATTACGCAAATCAAGAATATTGACTTTTTCACTAGATGCCAAAAAATATTTTGAAATATAAAAGAAATTATGTTTAAGTGAAATCCATGTTGAAATCCATGTTTTACAAACGAATCCATATTTTACAAAGGAATCCATGTTTTACAAAGGAATCGATGTTTCACTTATCAAATCCTTATGAGAGTTACAAAGGAATCCATGTGAGAGTTACAAAGGAATCCTTATGAGAGATACAAAGGAATCCATGTGAGAGTTACAAAGGAATCCATGTGAGAGTTACAAAAGAATCCTTATGAGAGTTACAAAGGAATCCTTATGAGAGTTACAAGGAATCCATGTGAGAGTTACAAAGGAATCCATGTGAGAGTTACAAAGGAATCCTTATGAGAGTTACAAAGGAATCAGTGAGAGTTACAAAGGAATCTATGTGAGAGTTACAAAGGAATCATGTGAGAGTTACAAAGGAATCCTTATGAGTTACAAAGGAGTCTGTGTGAGTACAAAGGAATCCTATGAGAGTCACTTATTAAATCGTTATGAGACCAAATCGATGTGGCACTTTGAACTGAAATCCATATATATATTGAATGGAATCCATTATCTGTTTAGTGCAAATCATTATAGAATAATGTCATAAAATTATATTTATTAGAAAATCATGATATTTAATTTATATTAGAAAAATCATGGTAATAAATATATTTAATATTCAATTAATCATGTAAATTATATTTAGTAAGAAAACCATAATATTAATATTTTTAATAATAATTAATTAAACATAATTTTATTATCACCAAAATAAAAGGGTAAAATATAGGAGTGGTTCAACAATCTCCCCCTTTTTGGTGATGACAAAATTTATGAGAATTTTCTCACAAAAATACGTAAAGCATAGAAAATACAGAAAATTCAAAGATAATGCATACCATGCATACTCTCCCCCTTTTTGTCACAAACCAAAAAGGAAGGTTCTACCATTGCATTCTCTCCCCTTGTGTGAAAGAAATTTTTACCATTGAGGGGTTCAACAATGATTGACATAAATGAATAACTCCCCCTTAATCTGTGCTCCCCTGAATGAGAGACTCCACCTGAATGAAACTTGTAAATAATTGTTAGTAATATTAAAATTTAAAAATAAATTAATGACTACTCCCTCTTCAGATATGAGATGGATGAAGAGCTGGCAGTCACTAGTGCCTTGAGCATCCTTTGTTCCTGATGCTCCAAGGCCATCCTCCAAATAAACTACTCAGAAGTAGGTACCCAAATCTTTTGGGTCCTTGATGGTTAGATGCATGAAAATATCCTTTAGGGATCCAAACTAAGTGCCTTGTTGTGCATGTGTTTACTGTGTGTCCTAACTTATTGCAATGAGAGCAGCAATGAATATAATTTGATTTACAGTTCTTATTTTCTTTGTGATGTCTATTTAGAACACAATATTGGAGACCTTTCTTTTACAGGAGCCTTTTCTGAGGCAACTGGTTTCTTTTACAAATTTTGGTAATGGATATTTTTAAGAATTATGACTTGTTTCCTTTTTCGGAGGTATGTAACCAAGTCCTTGTTGTTATTTCCAGATTTTGATCCTTTAAGCAAGGGCTAAAGATGTTTTCCCTTTAGTTAATTTTCTAACTGATTCTTTTAAATACATAGTTTCTTCAGTTAGAGTTTTTAAAGTTTCTTCTAACTCTAACTTCTCATTGTCTTACTTTTCAAATCTTCATTTAAAAGATAGTTTTTATCTTTATATTCTTTTAATTGTTCTTCTAGTTGTTCATTCTGATTTAAGATCAGAATTAGTGTTTTCTAAACATGTAAGGTTGTTCTTGATATTTCTCAATTCTTTACAACAACCTTGTGTTTATCATAAAGTTCATTAAAAACTGTTCTAAATCTTCAGATTCTGATCCTGAATCTGTGCAAGAATCAAAAGATGAGTTAGAATGTACCTCATCTAGTCCTACCATGAGGGCTAGATTTACCTGCTCTTTCTCTGATTCTGAGCTTGATGATTCTGAGCATGTGGTCTCTTCATTTTCCCAAGCAGTCGCCATGGCTTTTCTTTGAATTCTTGTGCTTCATTTTGGACTTTTCTGGTTGACCAGTCTTCTTTAGTCTAGGACAATCTTGTCTAGATGTCCAGGTTTTCTGCATTCATAGCAGACTGGTTCTTTTTCCTTCCTCTCTTTCTTTTGAATCTTCTTGATCCATTTTTCTTCTTCTTGAGAATTTTCTGAAGCTTGGACAGTACATCATCTACATCACTGTCTTCAGAATCTGCATTTTTGAACTAGAAGAACAAGTGGAAGGAGCAGCTGCAACTTTAAGAGCATTAGTACATTTTTCTTAATGAGCTTTCAGATAGTCGCTCCATATTAATTTCATGTGCCATGAGGGAACCTATTAAGTTGTCAATAGAAATTTGGTTAAGTCATGGGCTTCTTCAATAGCGGTTACTTTAGGTGTCCATGAAACGGTTAAAGACCTAAGTATTTTTCTAACGGTTTCTTCATTGGAAAGAGTTTTACAAGAGAATTTAAGCCTACTACTATGCTTGAAAATCTATTATACATAGTAGTAATGTTTTCACTTGGAAGCATTTTAAATTGTTCATATTGTGAAACAAGAATATCTATTCTAGTTTGTTTCACTTTATCCGTTCCTTCATAAGTTATCTGCAGTTTATCCCAAATTTCTTTAGCAGATTTGCATGCAGATACTCTACTAAATTCTCTTTTGGATAAGGCACAACATAAGTAGTTCTTAGCTTTAAAGTTTAAAGATAATTTACTTTTATCAGCAGGTGTAATGGTAGTAGTGCCTTCAATAGGAACAATAACAAAATCACCTACCTCAATTACCTGCCACAGATCAAAGTCTGTGCCTCGAATGAAGCATTCCATTCTCATTTTCAGTATGTAATCTTCTCCGTCGAAGAATGGAGGTCTGGTGACTGATTGACCTTCAGCATATCCTTGAGCTGCCATGGATCTTTGCTCTAAGATCGTTAGATCTTTTAAAAGTTCAGAGACCGCTTTGATACCACTTGTTGGCCCTATGGTACGGCAGCAAGCTAACCTAGAGGGGGGGGGGGTGAATAGGTTTTCTGAAATCTGAAATAGAAACTTAAACACAGAAATTAACACTTGAAGGTTTGGTTAGTTTAGTGTGATAAAGAGTAGCAGTGCGGAAGCAAATAAACAATCACACAAATAACACAAGAGATTTATCCTGGTTCGGCCCTTCCCACATGGAAGTCCTACGTCCAGTCCCCAAGCAACCTCTTGGGATATCACTAACCAAGGGTACAGTCCCCCTTAAGGACACTACAACACCTAGCACCCAGCTGGTCTTCTTCTCTTTCCCGGGCAAGAAGGCAGCCCACTTCTCTTACAGGTAAAGAAGCCAACCTCCTGGTACAAACCCCAGTGCGGTTCTGCTAGACACAAACCCCTAGCTAGGTTCTACACTGTATACAGTCCTACAGCTGGACAGAAGTCTTTCTTAGAAAAGAAAAGAACAAGCTGAGAGTTGGAACAAATAAAAACCAACTACAAGAACTCTCAGCAAAAGACTCTCCCCCAGATTACAAGATGCACAGAGAGAGAGAGAGAAGAGAGGAGAAGGAGCTTGAATGCTTCAGTGCTTCAGATGCTTGAACACTTCTTCTTGGGCTCAGGCTCTTTCTCTCTTTTCTCTTGAGTGTATTTGGAGTTCAGGTTCCTCACTGGTTGTACACTCATTCAAAAGATCTTCAGGAAAGCTCTCCCATATTCTTCAGCCATGCTTCATCTTTTATGTGAGCAACTTTGAATAAATCCGTTGGAGTTCTAGCCGTTGCTCATCTTCTCTTTCTTCTGATAATTTATGGTCTACGAGGTCTGCAAGCATAGAAAAAAGTGTTTAGATAAAAGAGTGTTTCTGTCAAAAAGGCTCTACCTCTATGTTTCCTGTTACCACCCAGAAGTGGTAAGTAATCTCTCTTTTGTTGGCAGGAGAGAAGAGATCTAGAAAGATAAGCAAAAAGATCTCCTGTCAGAAAGATAGAGGATTACGCAAATCAAGAATATTGACTTTTTCACTAGATGCCAAAAAATATTTTGAAATATAAAGAAATCTATGTTTAAGTGAAATCCATGTTGAAATCCATGTTTACAAACGAATCCATATTTACAAAGGAATCCATGTTTTACAAAGGAATCGATGTTTCACTTATCAAATCCTTATGAGAGTTACAAAGGAATCCATGTGAGAGTTACAAAGGAATCCATGTGAGAGTTACAAAGGAATCCTTATGAGAGTTACAAAGGAATCCATGTGAGAGTTACAAAGGAATCCATGTGAGAGTTACAAAGGAATCCTTATGAGAGTTACAAAGGATCCTTATGAGAGTTACAAAGGAATCCATGTGAGAGTTACAAAGGAATCCATGTGAGAGTTACAAAGGAATCCTTATGAGAGTTACAAAGGAATCCACGTGAGAGTACAAAGGAATCCATGTGAGAGTTACAAAGGAATCCATGTGAGAGTTACAAAGGAATCCTTATGAGTTACAAAGGAGTCTGTGTGAGTACAAATGAATCCTTATGAGAGTCACTTATCAAATCGTTATGAGACCAAATCGATGTGGCACTTTGAACTGAAATCCATATATATATTGAATGGAATCCATTTATCTGTTTAGTGCAAATCATTATAGAATAATGTCATAAAATTATATTTATTAGAAAATCATGATATTTAATTTATTATTAGAAAAATCATGGTAATAAATATATTTAATATTCAATTAATCATGTAAATTTATATTTAGTAGAAAAGAAAAACCATATTAAATATTTTTAATAATAATTATTAAACATAAATTTTATTATCACCAAAATAAAAGGGTAAAATATAGGAGTGGTTCAACAGAAGGACCTCGGAGACGGCTTTCCTGGGTTGACTGCGCCCGGGAAGCCTCGAGGCTGCTGTTCGGGAGTGCCGGCGTCGTACTCAGGACGCTCGTCTGGATGGTGTGCGGTTCGCACAATTCCGTCTGGGCGGATGCCCCTCGGATGACGACGCCGGTCCTTCACAGCAAGCCCCTGATCTATGCTCCTTGTTCTTCTTATACTCTCCTTTTGTAACCGCGGACGAAAAGGGCTTACTTATAAGAAAAACTTTTTGTGAATGAAGTCTTCTGTTCGTGAGATGTTCTTGTAGCTTCACTTTCTCTATCTTCTTCCTTTTATGCTTGTTCTTGCTCGGATCGGAATCCGCTAGGCTGCATAAGCATTGCATGTAAAGCGCAGATCGTATAGGAGATTCGATCAGGTGTATATGCTAAATGCTTGTGTAGCGACAGGAGTCGGGAGAAGAGAGGTAGGATGCTGGAAAGAGAAGGCTTTTATAAATGATAAGCCTTAAGGTTAGAGACATGCCAAGTCCTTGGTATGGCTTCGCCACTAGGAGTAGTTAGCCTATATGAGCCTTTCCCAAGGACATGGGTGACCTGATAAGGTCCTTCCCATTTAACGCAAGCTTGCCAACTGCTCTTCGGGGATCCGAAGCCGAGCAGCGGTGCAGAACCAAATCTCCCACATTGAACCGCCTTTCCCGAACTCGCGCATTATAATATTGTGCGAGTCGCTGCTGATAAGAAACGAGGCGAATGCTAGCGTCGCTCTGTCGTTCGCCCAGCATGTCCAAGTTCTCTCGAAGAGCACGATTATTGGCGGCTTCATCGAAGTGGGTTGTTCGGATGGTTGGAAGGGCTACTTCCAGAGGTACAACTGCTTCCGATCGTAGGCCAGATGGAAAGGTGTTTCCCCTGTGGCTACCCGAGCAGTGTTCGGTGACACCAAAGGACGTTGGGAGCTCATCGATCCATGATCCACCTGCAGCCTTCACTCTCGTTCGGATCCCATGCAGCAGTGTTCGGTTGGCGTTTTCGACCAAACCGTTTGCCTGGGGATGAGCCACGGAGGTGAAGTGGTTGTAGATCCCGAGCTCGGCGCACTTCTGCTTGAAGAAGGTGCTGTCGAACTGTTTCCCGTTGTCAGACGTAATCACCCTTGGGACGCCAAACCTGCAGAGAAGGTTCTTCCATACGAACTTCCATGCGGCTTGTTCGGTGATTGTGGCAACAGGTTCGGCCTCGATCCACTTGGTGAAGTAGTCGATGGCACGAAGAGAAACTTCTTCCGCCCCTGGGCCTCTGGGAAGGGACCCAAGATATCAATGCCCCACCTGGCGAAAGGGCGTGGCTCGAACAGGCTGTGAAGCTGTTCGGCTGGTGCTTAATGAGTTCTCCGAACTTTTGGCATTCTGGACATTTCCTGACAAAGGACATGCAATCCTTCTGAAGAGAAGGCCACCAGAACCCTGCTCGGATGATGCTGCGCGCTAGCGTTCTGCCCCCCAGATGGCTTCCGCACAGCCCCTCGTGGACTTCTTCTGTGGCGCAAGGGCCTCCTCAGGGTTGAGGCAACGCAGAAGAGGTCTAGCAAGGGACCGTCGGTATAGTTTGCCTTCTACGAGGGTGAAGTGCTGAGAGCGCATTTTGACTTTCCGAGCTTCGCCCTGTTCGGGCGGAAGCTCACCTCGGAGAAGGTACGCCAAGAGAGGGTCAACCCAACTCGGGTTGGTGGCCCGTTTCTATGGCGGCTACATCAACCTCCGTGCTCGGCAAAGCGAGCTCTTCAATGAACACAGAGCGAGAAGGGGTGATGTCACCTGAAGATGCCAATTTGGCCAGTGCATCAGCTCGCGCGTTCTGCTCCCGTGGAACATGTATAACTTCGAAGTATACGAGGCCCTCTGTCTGGCTCTTGACCTGTTGGAGGTATTGAGCCATGCGAGGTTCCCTTGCTCCAAACTGTCCGCTCACCTGGCTGGCAACCAGCTGGGAGTCACTAAAGACTCTAAGCCGAATGGCCCCGAGGTGCCTAGCCATGCGGATACCGGACAGCAAAGCTTCGTATTCGGCGACGTTGTTGGAGGCTGGAAAGCGGAAACGGAGGGCGTATTGGAACTCTAACCCCTCTGGGGAGGTGAGGACCAAACCTGCCCCGCTTTCGGTGACACAAGAGGATCCGTCAACATAAAGCTCCCATGGGGGCTCGTCTGCCAACGGTGGATCCTGCTCGGCCGGAAGGGTACATTCTGCCACGAAGTCTGCTAACGCCTGTGCTTTGATCGCCGTCCTTGGTCGGAAGCTGATGTCGAACTCACCGAGCTCTATCGCCCACTTAACCAACCTGCCGGAAGCCTCCGGCCGCTGAAGGATGGATTTCAGCGGCTGATCGGTTAGAACTGTAACGGAATGGGCCTGAAAATAGGGCCTGAGCTTCCGTGCAGCCGTGACGAGAGCAAGGGCGAGTTTTTCTGCTCTGGGGTACCTCCTTTCAGCTTCTTGGAGGACCCTGCTGATGTAGTATACAGGGTGCTGCGCCGCTCCAACTTCTCTGATTAAGACTGCACTGATGGAGTGTTCGGTGACCGAAAGGTACACGAACAGGGGTTCTCCGAGCACAGGCTTTGAGAGAACAGGAGGGGCTGCCAAATATGCCTTCAATTCGGTGAAGGCAGCTCACACTCATCAGTCCACCGTACTTGCCCCCCTTGCTTCGAGGAGCTTTTAGGGCCTCGGAGCAACTTGAAGAAGTTAAAACTTCTTTCTGCTGCTCGGGACATGAACCGGTTCAGTGCCGCAAGACGCCCCGTCAAGCGTTGGACGTCGCGCACTGTCTTTGGACTGCTCATTTCAAGCACGGCTTGGATTTTTTCGGGTTGGCCTCTATTCCTCTGTTTGATACGAGGAACCCGAGGAACTTACCCGACCGAACACCAAACGCGCACTTGGCAGGATTGAGCATTCATATTATACCTTCGCAGAGTTGCGAAAGTTTCCTGGAGGTCTGAAATGTGGTCACTGCTCGGGAGAGTCTTGACCAGCATGTCATCAACGTAAACCTCCATGTTGCGCCCGATCTGCTGCTCGAACATCTTATTGACCAGCCGCTGGTAAGTCGCGCCGCATTCTTCAGACCAAAAGGCATTCTGGTGAAACAGTATAAGCCTAGGTCTGTAACGAACGTCGTGGCGTCTTGATCCGGGGGATGCATGCTGATCTGGTGGTAACCAGAGTAGGCATCCAAAAAGCTGAGAAGCTCGTGTCCGAAGTAGCGTCCACCAGCTGATCAATGCGCGGCAGAGGGAAGTTATCCTTGGGCGTTGCCTTATTGAGATCTTTGTAATCCACGCACACACGCCATTTGCGTTGGCCTTGCGTACGAGGACCACGTTGGAGATCCATCTGGATATTGGGCTTCTCGGAGGAGCCCAACAGCTCGGCTTTTACCACGTGATCCTGAATCACGGTCTGCCGTTCTCGGTTCACAGGTCGCCTCCTTTGCTGAACTGGCGGGATCCGGGGATCCAGCCGGGGTGATGCACCATGACTTCCGGGGGAATGCCTGGAAGCCCGTCATCAGACCAAGCGAACACGTCCAAATTGGCCAGCAGGAAGGCTGTGTAGCGTTGCTGCTCGGCCTCTGTCAACAAGGCGCCAATGTACAAGAGTGTGTTGGGGTCGTCGTCCACTTGAATGGGGATTAGGTCTTCAGCAGGCGTCCCTCGGCTGGTGAAGGCTGATCGAAAACCGGAGGAGTCGGATCAGCGAGTGGTTGCTTGTCCCTTAAGGAGAGGACATAGCAACGACGAGACTCGCGCTGACACCCGAGCACTTCGCCAACTCCGCTCGGAGTAGGAAACTTCATCTTCTGATGGAGCGACGAAGGTACTGCTTTGATTCGCCCGATCAGACCTCTGCCAAGGATAGCATTGTATCCAGGCATGTTGTTGATGACCAGGAAGTCAACGATCTTGGTCACAACCCTTGGGGCCGTCCCCAAGGTGATCGGAAGGCGAATCCTTCCCATGGGCTGGACCGAAACTCCCGAAAAGCCGAACAATGGCGAATTTACAGGGGTGAGTTGATCGGCTCGCAGACCCATGAGGACAAAACAGTCGTAAGCCAAGACATCGGGGGCGCTTCCATTATCTACCAGAATCCGGCGCACATTACAGTGGTTGATGGTGGCCGAAATGACCAACGCATCAGTGTGTGGGGTCGTAACCCCTACAAGATCTTCGTCCGAGAAGGTTATAGCCTCTCGGGCGGGCGCGTGCAGGACTGGCAGGTGCAGGACTGGCAGGATATGGGCCGACCGAACAGCCGAAGGCCTGTCTACGACATGCACTCGCCTTGCGTAATCGCGTCGGCTTCGAGTGCTTTCTCCGCCCGCGCCGAAGCCTCCGCGATCACGTTGATCTCCTGCCCATTGGGCTCGTTGTTGATCGGCTGCTCGGGAGTGCGGTCTCGGCGTCGGGGGCGCTCTTCGTTCCGGCGCACGAACCGTCCAAGATAGCCGCGCTTGATAAGGTCTTCAATTTCGTCCTTAAGCTGGCGGCACTCGGAGGTGTCGTGGCCGTGGTCGCGATGAAAGCGATAGTATTTATTTTGATCGCGCTTTCGGGGGTCGGAGGGCATTCTTTGTGGCCACCGAACAAACGCTTCATCCTGATCTCTGCCAGGATCTGTTCGGGTGCCACGGTGAGGGGGGTGTAGTTGGTGAAGGGGCGCGGACGGCGCGGAGAATCGCCATTGCGTCGTCCCTTCTTCCGATCTCGGTCGGAACCGTTGTCGGAAGGCCGCTTCTTGTCCGACTGCTCCCCCTGCTCGGGCCTGCTCGCCGCCAGGCTCTCCTCGCAAGCTGCGTGGCGCTGTGCGATGGAGAGTAGTTCGGCGAGGGTGGTGGCTGCTGGACGCCGAGGGTCCTCTGCAGGAAACCGTCGCGAGTGCCCTGGATGAGGGCACTGGTTGCCAGAGGGACGTCCAGGCGCGAGATGCGAAGCGCCTCTGTTCGGAACATCTTGACGAAGTCCCAGAGTGCCTCGCTTTTCTTCTGGCTCACAGCCAGAAGAGAAGCCGCCGTTCGCGGCTGCGACCTTCCGCCAAGGAAGTTGTCCCTGAAGGACTTCTTCAGTTGGCGGAAGGAGGTGATGGAGCCCGCAGGGAGGGTTTCAAACCAGGCCTGGCGGTCTCCTTGAGCGTTGCAGGGAAAGCCTTGCACTTAGCCGCGTCTGATGCTCCGTGGAACACCATGTGCGACTCGAAGCCGTGGATGTGGTCGGCCGGGTCGGTTGTGCCGTCGTAGGGTGCGATGGTGGGCAGAGGGAGCTTGGAGGAGACCTGGGCCTCCAGGATCTCCCTGCTGAATGGGGAGCGGAAGTCCAAGTCATCCTCCGCTGGAGCCTTCCCTCCGCACGCTGAACCATCGCGTCCATGCGGCGCTCGAGGTCGACCACACGCCTTAGGCGCCTGGCGGGCTCCTGCTCGGAGTTGGCGGGGCCCTCGTCCAGAGGCGTGGGAGTTGCCTCCACGACTGATCGTGGCGGACGGGGGGAGATGATAGAGCGTCGGGGCGAACGCCGCGGCGCTCTGGTGCCCGCTCCTCCGATGGGGCCCGATGAGACCGGCGCGGCGACTCCGCCTGCTGCTCCTGAGGCGCCGGGGGGATGCGGGAGCAGCGATGCGACGATTCCGCCTGCCGCTCGCGCGGCAGGGAAACCGCCGGAGCCGCTGCTCCCGCCAACTGGGCCTGCAGGGCGAGGCAGACGCCCGTCAACTGCTGCATTTGCCCCCGAAGCTCCGCTACTTCGAGGGCAGTTGCGGTGCGGCAGTCATTGTGCTGGGACGTCGTGATTTGCGCCAACGGGGGCGATGGCGACGTCCCGGGGGGGGGGGGGGGGGGATCGGCGACGGGAGTCCCTCGCGACTGGCGGGACCTCGTCGCCCTGCTTCCTACGTTCTGGTATGAGGATCGTCCTCGAGCCATGGCAGCGTCGTTCCCACAGACGGCGCCAAATGTGGTGGTGTAATCCTGTTTGGGCCTGAGCCAAACGGGCCTCCACTGGAGAGAGTAGGGAAGATGATCGCTGGTGAGGACGAACGCCTGCAAAATCAGAAGAGGATCAGGGGGCCCGGTGAAGACCGGGGAAACCCTCCGATGCCTAAGTCAGTGGAGAGCTTGAAAGGCAGGGGGTTACGGAATGCGAGAAGTGTTCGCGTGAGGAAGAGAACGTACCGTTGCATGGTACTGTACCTGTATTTTATAGGCGTCGGTGCCAGGCCAACGTGCGTAACGTTGGTAAATCGTGCCTGAAAAGGCGCCGTGATGGGCACACATAAGGGAGGCGTTATGCGCTCAGGTGCCCGTTGGACTGCAGGCAGTTCGTGTCTCTTGATGATGGAGGACGTGGCCTGGGACGGTTACGACCGCTCCGTAAGCCAGAGAGCCTGCTCGGCACCCTTTGGACACACCTTCCGAGCAGGTGGCCCACATGGGTCGAACATGCTGTTCGGTGATATTGAGGGTTGTTTTGCGCAGCAGGGTACTGTTCCTGTTCGGAAGCCTTCCGCGGTTGTTCGGTCGCGGAAGGACAGATGACCTGCTCGGGGTCATGCCGCCACGAGGCTAACAGCGTCCGATCAAGGTGGCGGTATCTTGGAGATCTTCACATCGTCTTGGAAGGGACGTGGCCCGTTGGAATGGGGCCACGTCAGCTGACAGGACACGCGAGGGCCGTAGTGGGCCATCATGGGCCTAGGTGGCCAGATTTGGCCACCCCACTATCCATCTATATTCCAACAATATTTTGAATTTACAACAATTCATAGATGGACCAATATTTGCATAGATAATTAAATTGACATATGTATATCTATTCCCCTCCCCATCCTCTCTTTTGGCGGATATTGTTGGGCAAGGGTTGGGTGGCGCAAGCCACCAGTGAGAGGGCCACCAGGGTGTAATGGTAGTCAATTTGGGGAAAATGGTCGTCGTCTAATTAGATTTAGGGTTTAGGTCAGCATTCAGGAGGAGAAGGGTGTTGGTTGGGTGACAATGAGAGATATTGTGTCTGGGTGGGTAAAGGGGCATGATGGCGAGTTAGGAGAAATATTTGTTATCTAGATAAAAAAACACTCAGCTTTAGGTACAAATAGGTGAGTTCCATTGTCATATTAATAGTGGGGCTTATGTCTGCTTAAACATACGTACATAAGTGGCTAATCATTTTGTCCGAGAAACAAGTGTTTCTCAGTGATTATAAAGTTACGATTGAGAGATTGAGTTTTTTTTTTTCAACTTATATATATATATATACAGATATATATACCTAAATAAATACATTATATATATTATATGTTCCGAAACAGAAACAAAAAAGTGAATGTAAAAATAGATAATTTTGTTTTCTTTTATGAAAGATTGAAAATCTATTTCTGTATCTACTAAGTTATCAAGAATCTGTTTTTAAAATTTTATATCGTACAAAAAATGATAAATTAATTAAGAATCTCTGACTGTAATAGGGAGATTTTTGTTATAACAGAACTTAACATATACTGTAATATGAGATAAACTTACTGTAATGAGTTACTACTCTGTCATAAATTAAAAAATGAATAAACATCTGATAGAGACTTCTAATTAATTTGTATTACAAAATATTGTGAGAGCAGATGACAAAAGTGAGAAAAGAACATCCATTAGCAGCCCTAATTAATCACTGACATATACTTCAAAAGTAATTCCCCTTACGAATCTCACACACATCATTTGGTTTCCCTATCCTAGAACCAATTAGATTTGTTTCTGTTCCAAAGACCAGATTAGGAGGTAAGAATTGTCTTCTTCGCTCTAAAATTTGTAAGCGCACCCTATTCATATGTTTATAGAATTTCCTTCTGCAAATATCCGCCGTACCCGCTGGAGTCATTACCTTACTTGGTGGAAGAAAACAACAGCTCAAAGTCATGGGAATATTCCGTAGTCGCTGCTTCCACTATATAATATCTCTGTAAAATATTTATTTAAGATGAATTTTTTATAACTTATATTACAACAAAGTAATTTTATTGTTACACGAAGAGAGAAAAAAATTTATTTTTACCATAAATTATTTTCTTATAATCTATATCATCACTGTTACTAGATTGATGTTACAATGACTACTTCTCTTCTTTAATTCTACTTACTCCCCTTGTTCCATCATGGTCGTACGTATATATAATTTCTCCTCCTCTTTTAACTTGCTTCTTGTCTCTGGGAAAGAATTCATCTGTTTTCTGCTTAGTTAAAAGAAAGACTTAATCATGCTCCCTGATAGAGAGTTGATTTTATTTTTTAGTCTCTGTCAAATTTGTTGCACTGCATAATTTTTACTTTTTACGAGACTTATTTTTAAGTCTCTTCCTACATAATTATGTAAGTATGTATTATGTAAGTATATAAATTATATAAGTATGTAAGTTATGTAATTATGTAAATATTTAAGTATGTAATTTGTACTTCACTAACTTCATATATACTTTCATAACTTACATACTTACATAACTTACAAACTTGCATAGTTACATACATAATTATGAAGTACGTACTTGCATAATTTTGTAACTCACATAGTTAGTGAAGGAAAAATTACATACTTAAAATACTTACATAATTATATAACTTATATAACTTACATAGGTACATATTACATAATTATATACTTATATAGTTATGTACGTACAGAGAGATTTAAAAATAAATCTCGCAAAAAATAGAGATCATACAGTGTTGAAAAATCTGATGGAGACTGAAAAATAATATCAATCGTCTGTGAGCAAATATTAATTCTTCATAGTTAAAATGAACTTTTGTCTCTAGCTAGCCATCACATCCCATGTATCCAACAGGTTCTTTTTGTTACTTTGCATTCTTTTTTTGATGGGTAAGCTGGTTGGTTGGGGATGAGGAGAAATAGGAGACGGCGCGGGATTATCAAACCCGCGCCCTCCCATCTCCCCCCCCTCCATTTGCCAGGGGGGCGACCGCTGCGCTACTGACGGTTCTCTACTTTGCATTCTCTTTTCTTCATCCGATTCAACCATTGGTAATATTTACATTTCTTATAGCCCTACAATATGTTTTATGATTTTTTTGTCCTTGGAAATACTTCACACTGGGGAAGGTGCTGGTTCATCAACATAATATATAAAATCTCAACTATGGGAGAGGAGGCCTAACTTTAGAAGGCCATCCATATGCCAACAAATCGAACCTTATCTCGCGAAAATGCATGAGAGATGTTTGGGTATGGAAAGGAATGTGGGGGAACACGACGGATGCAACCTTCACCACAGGACATCCCAAGATGAATGGCCCAGAAAAGGAGATTGGTCAAACAAAGAAAAGAAAACGTACAGTTTTGGGATTTTGTTTGTCCTTGTCCTTGGAGGCATCAAATGGAAGGTGATAGAAAAGGAGTATGGCATTGGCCGTAGTTGATAACCTATTATTTAAAACTTAATAATAATTTAGTTCTAATTATTATTTTTTTTAATCCTATAATCTTCAACAACTAACTTTTAGTCTTATATTTCGACTATTTAGCTATGAATCAAAGGAAACGTAATTTTTACTTGAAGTGTGTATTACCAAAAGGACTTTCTGAATTGTAAAAGAAATGAATGAAAAGAAATTTGTGATTATAAAAAATATTAATTTTTTTTTATTTTTTTAAACTGTAGATAAATTAAAATAATATCAACATATGTACACAATCGTAGGTAAGAGTGGTACGTATGGCCACTTTTTCATGTAGGCACACGATGCGATTCGCATTGACGTTGATGTTGTTCCCGTTCGAACAGTAAATAGTTACTTGACATATAAGTGAAAAATAAGATTTTCGATCAAGGTAACATAGATTGCTCAAGAATCTATGAGGATTAAAATTTCATGATCATGCCCTTGGTCATAAGTTCATGTTTGTCATCTCTATTCAACAAATATATAGTCCGAACTCAAGTAGATAAAAAAAAAATAGAAACATGAATACAACGTGATTATATCTTCAATTTTTGTCTTAACATTTTGAGACGTCAATCGGACCTCAGTCATCTTAACAGCATGATTTCACAAGGTGGTACTATATCTACTCTCGTCACTGGTACAGCGTATAAATCTGCCTACACAAAAAGCATGTTAAGATGATCTAACAATAAGTAGAGACAAATTTGAATGAGAATATAACGATGTCTTTTCTATGATCTATCTTAAGATTTTGAGTTGAATGTTTCAATTTTCAACAGTCGCATTCATAGCATCTGATCCATTGTGAATTGAAGGTGATTAATTACTAGTCAGCGACATCTGAGAACTGGCATTACTAGCTTTCCATTATCAGTCAATCTTTCAAGTCTTGGGGGATCCGTCGAGGTGCTCACTCCCCAAGTGGAATGATATGCAAACCTCAGCTTTGCTCCAATATATGCTTCCAATAATACAAGTTGCATGAGCAGAACACCTTTTCTAAGTCATAATAGAATCAGAAGCTTCCCTTCAGAGCTGGCCAAAGACCATAACATTCTGACCAGAGACTGCCAGCACAAACCCTTCCAAGATTGGAAGGAATTCTTAAAGCTTCTTGTAGATTGGGCACTGGAATTATTTAGCTTTTGGAGACCTTGGAGGGCTGGTGAATCCCCTATGAGAGCAGCAGAATATGGAACCATATTACTGGGGAATTCCTTTGCCAGCATCTGTTTCCTTTCAGTACCTGTTGAGGTGAGGCTCCAACTCAGCGGGCATCTCTGTAGTAGCAGTAGCGGTTCCGACAGATTTTGTCGTGGTGCCGAACAAGGAGAAGAGCTATATATAAAAGAGATCTAAGGGTGACAGGGAGAACCTTAACCTGACTTTTTTGGGTGTTATTATAATTTTTTCATATGTAAAGATACTTTGAGATTTTTCGTGATCACTTATAAAAGAGATGTTCGGGCGATTGGGGGGAATCTTAATCTGCACTTGTATTATTCTAATTTTATAATGGAAGGTGGTAGAATAAAGAGAAGACCTCCATAGATGTAAATTTGATATATCATCAATTCGAATCACATAAATCGATGTGTTTACTTCTTTTTCTCCACTTTCTCTTATATGTGTTTCTATTTTTTATTACGCACGTATGTCTAATTTAGAGAAAGAAGACGAGGCATTGGAGGGGATCTCCACACAACAGTGCCCATCACAGTGACTTGGAAATTTTGTTTCTTCAAAGAGAACTAGCAGAGGAGCAAGGAAATCAATAGCATTAGAAATTTAGGAGGCTAGGATTCTCTCTCCTTTAGCTTTTGAACTCGGACTACGTATTCTTTGACCTTTTTTTTTTGTTCCTTTTGAAGTCCACGTCAAGGCCAAAGGGCAAACGGAACAAACAATGGGCTTTAGAAGCCATCTTGAAAGACCAAGATGACTCTTGATCTTGCTGTCACTGAAGGTGATTGACCAAATTGCCTGTTTTGCTGTCAATGAAGTGTAGGCGACAGTAATTGACCAACTCGCTTATTCAAGAGAACACGATCATCTATCTTAAAACATGAGCTCTCTCTTTCTCTCTATCTCATGTTCTGAACCAAGAGAAAAAGAAGGCCCATGTGAAGAGCTTATATGGTAGGAAATTTATTAAGACAAGGTACTAAAAAGAAGGGGATGAAAGTATGTTGTGTTGGTTTAATGGTGGAAGATTAAAGCAACGATAGACATCAATACTCACTCCAAAAGAATTGTACAAAAGACGGAGAAGGTAGAGGGAAAAGAATGGAGAACGCCGAGTGGAGAGGATGATAAGTCACTTGGATACATTAATAAAACAATACATGTTATTTCCCGGTGTTGATTTTGATGATGACAAAATAATTTTTGATGATGACAATGGATTTTAACAACCATGCTTTAACTTTCGAAACTGTAAATAAGTTGAGCTTAAACGTTTCATATACACATCTACAGGTCGCCAAATTTTGATATGTTGATAACTAACTCATATTTGAGATATATAGAGCTTATGCAAAAATTTTTGACCAAGTGCAAAATAAGTGTGCAGCAAAATAGGGCACTCAACCGTTTTTCTCAGAGTGGTCCTCTTCCACAATCTGATAAAGAGGTCGATCATCCTAACTTGAAGAGGTCGACTGCTTTATACTACGGTCGACCGTTTCTAATTGTTTTCTACTTTTTACTCACACGTGCAACCTTATTGTAATCGAGCTCGAGTCGAGTATATCTCTGTTCAAGCTCCACTCGTTTATGAATCGAGTTTATATTTTTGTTCAAGCTCGGGTCGTTTATCTAATAAACGAGTCGAATCGAGTTTTTATATTGATTTGAGTTTCGAACTACTTGTCGAGTGTATTGGTTCGTTTGTACCCTACGAGGGGTAGTCTACCCTCTTCTTAGGTGGGGCAAGGTTACCCAGGGGCCAGGGGTAAGGGGTACTTACCCAGGCGTAAGGGGTACTTACCCAGGGCCTAGGGGTTAACTCCTCCCCTTACTTTGGGGAGTAGGGTGAGGGTAACCTGGGTAAGTACCCCTTACCCCTTATCGCAAACATGAGTGAGGGTAACCTGGGTAAGAACCCCTTACCCTAGGTAAGTACCCCTTACCCTGGGTAAGTACCTCTACCCCAGACACGAGTGAGTGTAACCTGGGTAAGTACCCCTACCCTAGGTAAGTACTCTTATCCTTGGATAAGTACCCCTTACCCGAGACACGAGTGAGGGTAACCTGAGTAAGTACCCCTTACCCTGGGTAACTTTGCCCCACCTCAGAGGTGGGGCAGGGTGGGTAACTTTTTTAAAAAATTAAAATTTTTTAAAAAAATATCAATAAATTTTAAATATTATTTGATTATATATCTCTTAATATTATCTCATTTTTTACCCGGATCCAGATATAACATTTTATTCCACTACGAGTAGGGCTGTAAACGGATCCAGATAAAACATTTTATTCCTCTACGAGTATTGCTGTGGCTACATCGACCGAAATGTTAGTGAATAAAAATGTAATAAGTTTTGTTTTTAAAAATATTATATTTCTATTTTTTTCATAATCAAATTAATAATATTAAAAAATAAGAATATTTAAATTTTAATATTCTCCCCCCCCCCCCCCCAAACACCCCGCGCTTCCCCCCTCTCCTGAAAAAAAGGGCGGCATTTTAAATCCCCGCCTTCCCTTCCCCCCTTGAAACACCCCGCGCTTCCCCCCTCTCCTGAAAAAAAGGGCGGCATTTTCAACCCCCGTCTTCCCTTCCCCCCTTGAAACACCCTGCGATAATCTCTCCCCCCACCATCGCCTCCGAGCTGTTGCTGAGCCCACAACGCCGGAGCGCCGCTGCTGGGAGCCTTCCACCGCCGCCTCCGTAGGTATGTGACTCCCTTCGGCGCTGCCTCCTCCTCCTCCTCCTCCTCCTCCCCCTCCTCCTCATGTCTATTCTTTCTCTGCTCCTCCCACCGACGGTGGAGTTCGGCCTCTGGAAGATGGTGGAATTCGTGTCTCCAACCCCGGTCTCCATTCCCTCCCCCAACCCAGTCTCCATCCCCTCCTCCAACCCCGGTCTCTGCTCCCCCCACCGACGGTGGAGTTATGCCCAGCATTTCCCCAACCCCGGTCTCCATCTTCTCCCCCAGACAACAATCCTCAACTTTTCTCCCCCTTCCCATCTGGCCCCTCCCCCCTCCCTCGACCCCTATGCAACCCCTCCCCCTAACTTTCCCACTATCATTTTCCCTCTCCCCTTCCCCAATTTAAAATTTGGGTTTCTCTTAGGTGGATCAGCTTTCAGCTGGAATGTAGCTATACAACCGTTTGAGGGAGGGAGAGAGAGAGCTCTTTCTTCATCCTGTCATAGGCTTTCTATCTTTGCAAGAGTAGAATCATAGATCTTGGAGTAGGTTTATACCTGGGGTTCAGATGAGTCAGGAAAAAAGTCTCTCGATATACCAGTTAGCCCTTAAGTACCCCTTCCCTTTGTTTTCATTTTTCTTTCATATTTATGTGGTTTTTAAATTTGATCTATGCATATATAGCAATTTATCACTGCACACACCTCACGATAGGTCTTGTAACAGTTAGCCCTTAAGTACCCCTTCCCTTTGTAACTTCATTCTAAATTTATGTTTAGATTATAATGTCTCACATTATGATTTTATTTTATTTGCATGCAGCTTCACCTTCTCCCACATAACTAGACTTATTATTGGCCACTGTCTGTACCGTTGGCAAGAAATGTATGTGATCCAGCAAGCCTGGGTGGTGGCTCACTTTATAATTCATATAGACCGAAATGTTGTGTGGTTTGTGAATGTTGCCGGATTTTTCAGTGACATGTATGTGTGTACATGTATGTTAAATATTATGTATTGTGATTGTGTATGATTATACGGAAATGATGTCTATTTCTTACTTGATAGTTTGCTTTGTGTGCAAAATATGTGTGTCACAGAATGGCTGAATTGGATAAGAGTTGGATGGATATTCCTAATGGGCTAGACCCTAGGTATGTCAATGGAGTTGAATAATTTTTAGAGTTTGCATATCATGGTGACAGAATAGTCAATATTTTAAAGCTATTTGTTCAAAAGTGTTGGACGAAGCAAGTTTGTTGAGATGGGAGGCTGCTATTGTAATTATCTTATGCAAATGGAGTAGATTTTCCACCGTCGTTCTTTGATGTTATGATGCATCTAATAGTTCACTTGGCATACGAAGCAAGGATGTGTGGTCCAGTTCAATATCGATGGATGTATCCAATTGAAAGATATTTGAAGAAATTGAAAGATTATGTGGGTAATAAAGCTCGAGTGGAAGGTTCAATTGCACAAGATATCTTGTGGAAGAATGCAGTTTATTTATTTCAATGTACATGCAAGAAATGGATGATCACAATACTAAAGATAGAAATTATGATGGTGGTCCATTTGGCACTCTTGATAGAGAATGTCTATGTTTACAGCAGTTGGTCATCCAATAAAGTGCAGACGAGTACCCAGAACATTGTCAGAAGTCGAAAGAGATTGAGCACATACATATGTGTTAAATCAAGTTGACGATATTGTACATTTTCGGCGGGAACATGAAGATGCACTTGCAAGTGGAAGGAATATAAATGATAATTTCCTCATGTGGTTTCCATCACGTGTCCAAGAACTGAAGAATTTACATGACCCACGCTACACTGAGGAACTCGAGATTTTATCACTCAGTCCATCAAGAATGGCAACATCATTTTCTAGGTATATTACAAATGGCTTCAGATTCCGCACAAGCTTAACTGACTCTACCAAATCCACACAACTTTGCGGTGTTATTGTCAATGCTGAGCTTCAATCTGGATGCGATGGTTATTATGAAAAATTAATTGATATTATTGAAATATCTTTTGAGAGAAACAAACAAATTGTCTTATTTGAATGTGAATGGTGGAATGTGTATAATAAGAACCGAGGTTTCAAAGTTGATGAACATGGAGTTGTATCTTTAAATACACATCGCAAATTAGGGACTAATGAACTATTTGCACTTGCAAGTCAAGTTGAGCAAGTCTTCTATGTAGATGACAACAATGCTACAGGGTGGGTGATAGCTGTTAAGTCACCACCTAGAAGTTATTATAATATGTCTAGTGGTGCAAGTGATGATGATGAAGACCCCTATAAAGAAGGCCTTGTTGATGTGCCTGTGATGTTAAATGATGTAGATATCCATGTACAGCTTCAAAGTGAAGAATATATGTATGTGAATTTTTGATATTCTGTAAGTATTCATTTTTTCATGTCTAGTGGAGTCGACCCCATGGTTGTTAATGGGTCGACCCTACATTCCTGTGTTTTGGTTCTGGGAAATGGGGTAGAGCTCATGTTTCAACTGAGATCCACCTCACAAGAAAACATAGTGTAGTAGGGTCGACCCCATGGTTCCTCATGGGTAGACCCTCCAATCCTCAGTTTTGGTTCTGGGAAATGGGGTCGACCTCAGGTTTCAACTACGGTCGACCTCAAAAGAGAACATGGTGTGGTGGGGTCGACCACATGGTTCCTCATGGGTCGACCCTCCATTCCTCAGTTTTGGTTATGGGAAATGGGGTCGACCTCATGTTTCAACTGAGGTCGACGTTAGAAGAAAACATGGTCATGGAAAGGGGATTGTTCTTAAATACATGTCTATTTATCTCATTTCTTTTTACTTTTTCACAGACCTCATTTCTTTTTCGCTTCTTCACTTTGCTAGTACAATTTCATTTTTGTACATTAAAGATGATTTCACAGACCTCATATATATTTATTATAATTTTGTTAAATATTCTTCATTCAACAGATGTTTAAAAAGTTCAGTAAGACCCGTCGGTTAGCCCAGCAGACCACTCTAGGGGAGTCATCCCATGCGCAAGGGCTGGCCTCCCATTCACACGTATCAACTTCACAGGAAGGGGGGCTCCAGACATAGGCAAGGGCTTCAGCCTCACAGTCTGCAAATGTACATTCACAGGCATCAACTTCACAGGCAGGAGCTTCAGTCTCACAGTCTGTACATTCACAAGCAGGGGCTTCACAATCAGGAGGGCTACACACACCACGTTTCTTACCAGATGCCGCAAACATCTCTAAGCATGCAACCATCAGTCCTCAGACTCTTGGGACTGCATCTTCAGTTGCTTCAGGTTTACAATATTTTTTATTTCTTGAATTTTATTTGTATAATTGCATTCACTTCATCTTTTTTATTTTCATTTAGTTGGTACCACTAGACGTGGGAGGGGTCCTTCTAGGGCGACCAGCGTCAGGATCCTACCTCTAGGCCAGACCGTTCCTATAGATCTAGAAGGGGGGTCTTTAGTTGGTCCATATGCTTAGCAATTTACTACATATCTTGGAGTTTGTAATAGAGTACATTGCAACCTATGGCAGCAAGACTACATGACCCTTCCTCCTGAAAAGAAGGAGGCTATTTTGAGAGACCTACAGGTAAAAATAATTAAATTATTTAGGTTATATAATTGTTCATTTCTACAGTTATAATGACATTGATCATATATGATGATTATGCAGTAACATTTCACTTTTCTGCGGTCTTCAGCCATAGACGCCGACATTCTTCGCCATATGGGAGAAATGCAAAGAAAGCAAAGGTCCCACTTGAAAAGAAAAGTAAGATTTTTTACTATTATGTAGTATTATTACGCACACATTCTTATGTAACTTGTGCTTGTGTATGATAGTATTTTGCAGGACGACCATTTGAGGATGCATGTAATAATTTGCCACCAAGTTATGATTCTAGTCAATGGCGGCACATGTGTGAGATATGAGAACGAGAAGATAGTAAGGTATTATTTTGTCAAATCCTATTATTTCATGGATTCAATTATTTAGGCAATCACTAATTTTTTCCTCATGAATGCAACGAGTTAGTGAAAGAAATAAGTCTAATCGATCTCATTTATCAATGCCTTATCGAAGAGAGGGCAGACAAATATTCATCAATTAAGTAATGATTTTGTAAGTATTGATTTTAATTATTAATTTGATTAATTGATTTGACATTATTATAGTCTAATTATAACTTTTAAATGTTAAATAAATGCAAAAGGAAGGTCGCCATCCCATGCGTCCGGAAATGTTTCGAATGACACAAGCTAGGAACACCGGATGGCAGTATCATGTGGAGCAATGAACAAAGTCGTCAAGTGACGGTAATGATGATTATAAATCATAATATTAATTCATACATTCAACTTATTTATGTACTAATTACCTTATATTAATTATAGGATCAGATGACCTAGTTGATGAATCCCACTCCCTCAGAGGAATCAGATGGCACAGCTCATCTTGCCGTACTTAGTCCAGAGGAGGCCTTTCGTCAGGTGTTTGGGAGGGATAGGCTAGACGGATCTGATGCGGTGGTCGAGGATAGACTTGAGGAGTTGGTATGGGCCATCTGAGGGTGGTAGCAGTAGCAACACTGCATATCAGGTCTCCTACAGGAGCAATATCAACAGAAATCTGAGATATCTCAGTAGAAGTCTGAGATTGAAAGAATGAAAAAAAATCATTGAAGATCAGAAGTAGAGAATAGCAGCACAGAGCATAGATATAGATGTTCGAGTGGAAGCTCAAGTGGAGGCTCAACTGGAGGCTCGAGTGGAGGCTCGACTTGCTGCGCTACAGTCATAGATGCTCCAAAGCATGGATAAACGATTCCAAGAGTATTTTCGTACTCATATCTGGAAGTGGTGCACTAGTTGTGCCACCTGAGGATGAAAAGAGGGAGATGAGAGAGATGGAGAGGATGAGGGTTCTTTTGGTGAGGATGAGTGAGACTTCACTATTCATTTATGATCATGATTTTATGATGTAATACATTAAATTTGAAATAAGTGTGATGTAATGGATTTCAATTTGAAGTACTATAGTTGTTTTAGAAAGAGGATTGTGAATGGTTTATGTATGTAACTTTTCATGTAATACATTTAAATTTAGAGTTTTTTAGTTATTTTGAAATGTGTTTTGTTAATGTAATTTTTGTATAACCGGTTCTAACTTTGTGAAAAAAATATTTTTTATTACAGTTTTTTTTTAAATTTGTGATAGAGTATTGGGGACGGCTACAGCCGTCTCTAATAAAAATATTGGGGATAGCTTCTGCTGTCTCCAATAAAACTATTGGCGACGGCTCCCGCCGTCTCCAATAATACTATTGAGGACGGCTCCCGCCATCTCCAATAATACTATTAAAGACGGATGGAGCCGTCTTCAATAGCCTCATTGGAGACGACTGCACTTCGTCTCCAATACTATCATTGGAGACTGGTGAGAATCTGTCCTCATAACTCGATTGGCGACGGCTTCATTGTTGTCGCCAATAATGTTATTCAAGACGGCTCCATAGCCGTCGTGAATAAGTTTTTAAAGACCGCTCAAAGCCGTCTCTAATAATGCTATTGGCGACGGCTTCTTGTCTGTCTTCAATAATATTATTGGCAACGACGTTTTATCTATCTCCAATAATATTATCGAAGACGGCTTCAGGTCCGTCGCTAATACACATTTTTGAGACGGCTTTGACGCCGTCGCTAATACATTAAATGGGACGGGGTATTATCTGTCTCAATTAAAGTTATTGGAGACGGACATTTATCCATCCCGAATAACGTTATTGGGGATGGATGTTGCTTAGCCGTCTCCAATACTATTGGCGACAGACTTATTAGGGACGGCCTAGCGACGGCCTGTGTAGCCGTCTCTAATAATCATTAGGGACGGTGTTTTGAATATTGGCGACGGCTGGCAGCCGTCCCCAATAACCTTTTCTTGTAGTGGTTGTTATCTGCACGCACCTAAAGTGCATGTGTGCATGTTATTGTAGTATATTTTATATTATTGAATCTCCCATCTTGGCTTTTGTATTTGTTGGTTTCCGATCACAAAGGGTGAGGGTGGCACTGTAGTACTATAGCTGTAGTGCAGAAACAAATGCAAAATACATTGTAGTTACGTTAGTTATGGTTGAAACAAAAGTAAACACGTAACAGTAACATTGTGAGAAGGTGGTAGTTTAATGATGTTGTGCATTTAAATATTTCATCCCTAGAATTTTTTTTCTATGTTTTTATTTGTGAATCATGTAAGTATAACTCAACAAAATTTAATACCTTCTTTTTAAAACAAAACATATTTACATTTTAAAATTCTATTGATAATTTTTCTTATTGTGTTTCAAGATATATTTCAATTACATATTCTACGAGTAGTATCACACTATTGAAGAAGATTTTATCAGAGAATGAACGTGAAGAAGAATTATCTGTAGATGTTACTTTCACATAACATTCATCTAACAAGATGAAAAAAATTAAAATTGAAAAGCAAGAAGATTAAGTTGAGATCTACGGATATTGTCTAAGAATATTATTTACAAACTAATGTCTCAAGACATAGAATAATATGTGCTATGGATTTATTATGTCTTGAATTCATTTTTTTTCCACTTATATTGTTGATATTGTGATGTTATTAAATTTATAATTTATTTTTAATAGTTAAAAAATATCTAAATAAATAAAAGTTTTATGAATACATTTAATATATTTCTACCTAAAACATTCCCGTGCATTGCACGAGCATAGAACTAGTTAAAAGTAATATTGCAGTTAACTCGGACCTGTAGAGTTTCCAGAAATTAAGCTCGATTTGTTCATGTCTTTGGGACAATATTGTTGGGATGATCGACATAAGTGTAGACACGCGAATTTGGCTCCACCGCGTGGTAAATTTCATGTTGCGCCATAATGCCACAAATGGCCATCTTTTTGCCTTGCAAGCATGTTTTCCCAATATTTTTTGGATCTCACCCATTCTTTCTCGGTGCTTCCCCTTCGTTTTAAATGTGGTTCGGGCGCGGATCGCAAAAGGCATATGGACAACTTCATTGATTCGTGTTCGCTACAGTGGACGCCTTTTAGGAAGACCGTATCGCATCTTTCCGCTCCGACGCGATTCAAATCAAGACGCGTCGGCCTGAGCCGCCGTGATTAGGCGAGACCTCGAATGTCGTCGTACTCAAGTGCCTGCCCCTCGGAACCACGTAAAATCTCTGAATCGCGTCCTGCCGCCCAGACGCGATTAGGTCGTAGGCCTGACACGCCAGACCTCGGAAGTCATCCACGTGCCTAAATTGTAATCGCGGCGAGGTAGGCCGATGCGTTTCAAAAACGCGGCGGCCATCCCCGACGCGATTCTAAAAGTGGTCATCATTGCCAAATGTCAAATCAAGTTGACTTCTGAATCTCGGCTGCCGCCCAGACGCGATTTAAATCAAGTCGCGGCACGCTTGCCCGACGCTATTCTAATCGCGGCCTGCCGCCCGGACGCTTTTCAGTCTTAAGTCGCGTTCGCTGGGAGGGATGGACGCGATTTGAATCCGTGATGCCTATAAATTTGAACCGAGGGTCATTTGTTCAGGGGGGCCCAACGATAGTGGCGAAGCCCTGCCAGATTCTCGCCACGCCATCCGCCCTTCAACTTCCTCCATCATCTGTCGTCCACGTACCCCGGAGCGAGGCACCGACATCCTCCTCTACATCCTCCGTCGTCCAACCGGCAACGCCGCCTCGCTATTCACCATTCGGGGAGCACCCCCTCCCCTTTCTCTCTTTTACCTTTTTATTTATCTCCTCCGGCCCCTACGTGGCCATCCTTTACTTCTTTTACATATATACACACACACACGCATGCATACACACACAGCCCTATTTCTTAGGGGTTTAAAACCACCATCCGGTGAGTCCTCCCCATTTTAGTCATTTCATTTATTCTTTGGGATTCGATACTACACGTCTCATTTGACTAATCCCTATTTTTTATTTGTTTTTGTTTTTCAGGGTAATCAAAAGAGGAAACGCCCTCTACCGCGGCCGGCCGTGTTCGTAGAGGAAGAGAGGACCCACATCATCCCCCACGCAATCTCCCCACGCTCCAAAAGGTATTTCTCGCGATCACTCCTTCCATCCCGCACCTCTCGCCGTGCATTTCCATTCGGTGCCCACGTGCACCTGGCGATCACGTTTATTTTATTTTCCATCTTTTCCACGTTTTTTTTTATTCTCTACCCCCCTTTGTGAGCTTACTGTTCTCGTCCCCTCGAAAAGGAGCGAAAAACATCACCTACAATAAGATCTGCCCAGACATACATGAAACGCTAACAGAACAAAATCCGAGAATCATATGACATAATATGTAAGAGATATAGTATGAATAAAGAATATATTTTGAGGATAAAATATATAGTCTAAGAATGAAATATATATATATATATATATTTTTTTTCTGAGTGTAAAATAGACATTTTATATTCCAAGAATATACTTATTTCATTCTTATATTGCAAATATTTATTTTATGTTATTTTTTATTTATGCATCATACATTGATTTTGTAGTATACATTTATTTCCATCATCATCGTTGCCGTCATTTTTTTGGGTTTGTTTTTGCAATTCCTTCCATGCGTTCGTCTTCGTTGTATTGCTGAATGAATGCGTTCGTCTTCGTTCTATTGCTTAACGAATGCGTTCATCTTCGTTGTATTGCTTATAGGGTGTTTGGTTGCAGTTTTGTATTTCTTTTTCTCTAAATTTTAAAAAAGAGAGAAGACAGACACAAAGACATATTTGGTAAGTAATTTTTTTTTAGAGAAGAAAATTTTCCCTATGTAAATCTCTCTTAAAAAAAAACAAGTCCCACCCTATTTTTTATTTTAAGAACACATTGGCTCCTCCTCTCCCCCCTCCCACCTGCGCCTCCTCCTCCCCCCAAACGGCGACCCCCCCACCCTGCCGGCCCCCTCCCCCAACCCCGCCGCGCCCTCCACGCCCCTGCGCACCCTCCCCTCCCCTTCCCCCACCCCTGCCGCCCCCCTCCCCACCCCCCGCCGGTGCCCTCCCCGCCCCCGTGCGCACCTCCCCCTCCCCCACCCCCGCGGCGCCCTCCCCGCCCCCTGTGCACCCTCCCTCTCCCTCACCCCCGCCGGACCCTCCCCCACCCCCCGCCGGTGCCCTCCCCGCCCCCTGCACACCCTCACCCCCTCCCCCACCCCCGCCGGCGCCCTCCCCGCCCCCTGCACACCCTCCCCCTCCCCACCCCCCGCCGGCGCCCCTCCCACCCCCCTGTGCGCCCTCCTCCTCCCCCCTCTCCTCCACCTGCCGACGCCCTCCCCGCCCTCCCTGCACACCGTCCACCTCCCCCTCCCCCTCCCCCACCTGCCAGACCGCACCCCTGCGAGTGCCGTAGCCGTAGCCGCCTCCCTCGTCCGCCACAGCAGACCTGGCTCACCTCCCCTGTCGGGGGGGCCGCGGGGGCATTGCTGAGGTCCTCTGGGGGCATCGCCGGCAGCGGCGTCGGCGTCCCGCGGTGGCGGTGACCTCATCTTCCTCCGAACACCTCCAACACCTCCAATCAAGAAGCAGCAGCCAGCGCCGCCAGTAGAGTGGACATGGGTTCTCGATGGACATTGGAGAAGAAGAAGAAGAGCGGGCGACCACTACGCACGCCAACACACACATAAAACTATTTTTTTACTATTTTAAAATTTTAGTAGAAAACGGAGAGACATCATTAATTTTTAGATAGAAAGAGTATTTAAAAAAAATTACTTCCAAACACTCTATTAATGTTCGATCTTGATTGGGGTGTGTACGTCGTCATTGCGGAAACTCGTAGGATCGAGAAGAAGGCTACAAGAGTCTTCTTCATTATTTCCTCGCTCCAAACGCCTTCGGGATCCGGTGGTGATGACCCATGTGAGAAGTCTAACACAAGGGTGAGAGAGAGAGAGTCTTGCACATGTTTCACACCAAGAGAGAGAACCCTCTTCCTTGCATGCGCATGACAGAAGAGAAAAGAGTCCTCTCTCGAACTCGGGAGACAACCGCACTGGCGATTTTGTCTCTAGCCAAAGGTTGCCAAACCTTTGGTAGCCCCGCGTGGGCAACCATCGATGGCAGTTGCCATTGGTTTACATCTCCCACTTGCTCACCGAGGGAAAAATAAAATGTCAGTGCTCACTAAGAGCAATTCATCTTGAGACTTGCTTCTCAATCTACATACGACGAATGAAGTGAGCGACCTTACGAGAGTTAATACAACATATGAGTAGTGACCTATTAAGTTATCACCAAAACTAACATATCACAATACTCTAAAGAAATCCCGTAGTACCTAGATATCTTCAATATTCACTAGCTTTGACATCCTGGATCTCTTAAAAACTAGCGACGTCAAAAACTCGAATGTTTTGTACTCACGACTTTATCGCCACTAAGTCAACATAGTCCCTCGAGGTATGAGCCACAAAACATGGTGCATATATAGAGGTCTTTCTTGAGTTCTTGTCCAATTCAATTAGTTGACCGCTTTCCTAGTCATGTCCAGCTGGACTGTATCAGCCATAGCCCTAAGGAGCATACTAAAGTAGCGACAATACGATTCCTTTTCATGACATAGATCTCAAGTCTAAGGTATAGATGGATCAATAAATTATGATCCAAGAACTCACACAATGATGAAATAGAGATCTCATTCATCATTCTCTTCAACAGTCGTTTTACGCACATGTCGTATGGGACACATGCTACGGTGTTCTTCCATCATTATGGGTGTGTCACATACAATAGAATAAAAAAGACCGTACGGTTCTTAGTCTAGCCACTCCCACTGCGGCTAACCCAAGTCTCATGACGTCTTATCATAAAACTCACAACCGACTTAGTAAAGGCTTTACGGATTTAATTCTCATATCCTGTGATCGATCTAGAGGGATCTCATCTTAATTCAGTTTAAGGTGACAATAAAAAAGAAAAATATCTTGCTTGCTCTTATAGCACCATAGATATAAATTAATCTTTCTCGCTCTCATAGCGCCATAGATATAAATTATCTCATCTTGCTCGCTTTCTTAGTGCCAAGGCAAATGACCAGTGTGAGGGGGTCCATTCAGAGCTTGGTGACACTTTTCTTGATGTGTAAAGTATTCCAACCATAGACACACATAAGGAAGGAAAACATAATAAATTAATTGTCAATGAAAAATTGTGAACATTACAATTTACACAATCCCATATTTCTAATATGGGTTACAAATGCCTCCCTCGGGATTTGTTTAGTTAGTGGATCTGCCAACATATGACCTGTTGAAATGTGCCGGAGAACCACCAACTTCTTTGCAACTAAATCCCAAATGTGTGAAAACAAATGTCAATGTGTTTGGTTCATCCATGGTATTTGGGTCCTTAGCATAAGCTAAGGCCAATGTGCTAAACATACAACACCACAGCCTCCTTTGATAAATGTGTCATGGCCAATCGTTGTAGGAAAGTTTGCAACCAAACAGCCTCTTGACATGCATCAGAACAAGCCACATATTCTAATTCCATGGTGGATAAAGCGATGAACGTTTGTTTCTTGCTACACCAAGAAATGGTCCCTCCACTAACATAAACACATAGCCTGAGGTGGACTTACGCTTGTCTTTATCACCAGCCCAATCAACATCACTGTAACCTCTCAATCTTAAGTCACCTCCTTTGTAACATAGGACAAGGTCCGAAGTACCACGGAGAAAAATTCTCTTGACTGCTTTCCAGTGAACAAGATCAGGATTACTTTGATAACGACTAACAAGACCCATTGCAAAGCTAATGTCTGGCCGTGTACATAACATGGCGTACATTAGGCTCCCTATTGCAGCGGCATATGGCACTTTAGACATTTCATTCTTTTCCTTATCAGTTTGTGGACATTGACTAATACTTAAAACACAACTCTTATCAATTGGAGTATCGATGGGTTTGGAATAATGCATCCAGAATCGCTCAAGAATTTTATTTATATAAGTCTCCTGTGACAAACATAGAAGTTTATTCGAGCGATCTCTCATGATTTTTATTCCTAGCACATAATTTGATTCACCCATGTCTTTTATCTCAAAGATAGAAGACAACCATTTTGGAGTGGCTTTGATAGATTCCATGTCATTTCCAGCCAATAAAATGTCATCAACATATAATGACAAAATAAGAACCTTTTCCGCCATACATTTAACATACACACAATGGTCTTCTTCAATCATCACAAAACCAATGAGATAATAGTGTAGACGGTGACTTTCCCTCCACCCAAAATGCTTTTTTATTTTTTGGTTCGAGAGGAAGAGGACAAACACGGTCCCACAACGGAATTCAAAAGGGGGGGGGGGGGGGGACGGAAAGAAGAATGTGCATGTGTGCACGATGGATGTGTGTGATCGCCAAGCGCACGCGGGCGCCAAAGGAAACAGGTAAAAAGGAAGGGTGGACGTACTTACCTTTCACTCGAGAAAAGCGGGAGTCTCATGGCGGGTTCTCCTTCCTTCCGACGCCGGCCGGCCGACGAGGAAGATTTGATTCCGAGTTTCCTTGCAAAATGGAAGAAAACAAGAAACAAGTGAAAGAGAAGTTAGACTACGTAGTGCGGCAAATGTAAACAGGGAAGGAGTATGTAAACATGGAAATGGAGGCTAACACACCTCGTGGAGGTGGTATTAAACCCCTAAGGATTGGGTGGGTGCGAAATGCTATGTAGATGTGTGTGGGGGGTGAAATGCATGCTCCAAAGAAAGTAAAAAATGAAAGGGGTGCGGAAAGAGGATTGGCGGCGTAGCCCGGCGATGACGAGAGATAGAGAGTGTGAAGGAGGGAGCCGACGGAGATCCTCCCGCCACACTCCAATGCTCGGAAGCTCCGCCACGCGAGGAAGAAGACGCGGGAGTGACGATTTGGCCCCAGATCACGCTCCCTTGATTCGTCGGACTCTCGCCTCGGAAGGATGAAACACGAACGCTCAGGGGTTGAGAGGGGAATCCGGCAGGGCTTCGCCACAGTAGAGGATGGGTGCTGAAATGGTTGCCCCCGGGCATGTATTTATAGGCAAAACATGCCAAATTCGCGTCGGGTACAGCGGACGCCTCTCTTTGATTAAATGCGTCCATACTGATCGCCGCATTTTAGAAAATCCCTTGATTCCCGCCTGATTTGACTTCACGCGATGATTCGGACATGGCCATGTTTATGAATAGCGTCGCGTACGGACGCCGCGTTCTCTTTTGACCGAATCGATTTCGTTGACGAAATCGATCCCTGATTTGACGGTTCTGAAATGCGGCGGCCGGAGTGGACGCTATTCCTAAAATAAGCCATAATTACCCCCTGATTTGACATTACGGCTGAGCGCAGGATATGGCTACGTTTACGAATCGCGTCGTGTACGGACGCCGCGTTTTGTTCTAACCGAATCGATTTCGTTGACAAAATCGATCCCTGATTTGACGGCTCTGAAACGCGGCGACCGGAGCGGACGCTATTCCTAAAATAAGCCATAATTACTTTTCTGCGATCCTTAAATGCGCAGGACGGGGTAGGTTTTGGCGTTTATTTTGAAATTGCGGCGAGGCCAGAGGACGCGGGTCAGAATGGCCACGTGCTGAAAAAGACAAACGTGATTAGCGTCGACTATACTGGCCGCAAATTAATCCCCACAACTGGCGTCCACTGTACCAGACGTGATTTTTTTTTAAAAGTTCAACAGACCCTTTTTTAGCCCTTCTCAGAAAATTCCTAATCAAATCCAGAAAGATAGGAAGATTACTCAAGAGTTTAACTGAAGAAAGCCACTTTGAGGCATTGTAGTGTAACATGAAATTTTACCCAAATGTCGCCGAAATGGCGTGTCTACAGCTGCCTTGCCTTGGTGTTGCTTTGCAGGGGAGTGAAGCGGAGGGACACGGAGTGGAGTGTAATGAAGTGAAAAGGTAGCGAAGTGGAGGTGTAGCGGGAACAGACTGAAGGTAGACACCAAGGTGTGATGAGACATGCCTCAAACACACATGACAGGAGTTTGTTCACCAATTCGTAGTGGAATTGTTTGGTGAAAATCTCAAGGGAAGACTCTATGCTTTGGACGGATAAAAAAGGAGAAGTGTGTAGCAGGCACGAGAAGGAGAAAGATCAACTTCCAGCGTCGGGGAAGTATCTAAGGACACAATCCGCTAGGTTTCACCATTGAGGCGTCTGCCACTGCCGCAGGTGGATCTTTTGGGAGAGTAACATAAGATAGAAGTCCAAAGTCCAAAGCAACCGAGTTTCTCAAAAGACGATCGTCAAACAATAACACAGTGAATTGGGTACTAGGCTCAGAGTGGAATATTTTATGTTAACTGGAGTTTTAGGAGTGAGTGGCCTTCTCAATTAAAGCCGAGAGTGATAATCCAGAATTATGCTCAAAATCCTATGTGATGCATGCTGGTCTAAAAGAAAATATAAAACGAAACAAAATATAAAATAACCAAGGATAATATTATTATGATGCGGAAGTCAAGATACCAGACGGAACCGTCGTCCTTCTGCGGTGTAACGACCTATCCTTAAGGCGTAGGATTCTTCTGGAATTATCATTGTTTTTGGCGGAGGAGGGGAACTCAAATTCTAGTTTCATCAGAGCCTCAAGGTCCTTGATATGCTCTAGTAGTGTATATTATATAGTGAAAATGCAATATATACAATACCGAGTTGGGGGCTGCCGAGGATATTCGTGCATTGTACGGCAAACAGATGTCCAGATCCTGCTCTAAAAGATTGATCAGTATTGACAAGCAACGGATAATAGCGTGAATAATAATGAAAACGGTCTTGCTATAAACTACGGCTGGGGTGGTAGACGCCAATCATTCTTGAAAAGTGTCCAGAGTCTCGGACGCTATTAAGCAGGGTTTGAAAATGAATTTTATTGTTGGGAATCCCTTTATATGATGTGGTATGCACTTTGTAGAAGGTTGTTTTGTAAAAAGTCAGACCGCTTACGCTCTTGAACACCAAGAGGTCTCCAGTGCTCAATTTGTGAGCGGCTGTAAATCTCTCCCAACCTTCGGCGAAGTGCGAACCTTTGCTATCATCGCCAACCTAATGCTTCTGGCTTTCAAAAGAGGGCTCACGTCGAATTCTCTCGGATGAAGTAGTTGGTGAGCCTCTGCCGTATTATGTGGCGAAGCCAGAAGCAAGATTCTGAAGAACTTGAACTTCCGAGGCCGGACATGTTCATTCTTCAGTTATGGCGAGAATAGAATGACCCGTCACAAGGACTATACTTCATCTAAAAAAAGAATAACATAAAGCTTGATGAAGCATTTTTTGTGGCATGAAAGGGGTTATTATGGGTAATAGGGACTTTCCTTTAAGTTTTCTCACTTAAGAGACAGGGAGGGCTTTAAGTCCTTCTTACTGACCATAGTATTGGAGTGCATCTTTGTTTTTGAGTTCTCTCGGGGCACTTTTTGCATCTCCCTAAATTAGCGTCCAGTTGGGACGCCATTTTTTTTAACCGCGTCGTGTGGGAACGCCGCCTTTTATTGAACTAATAAATGGCACCGGATGGGGGTGCCGCGATTTCAAAAAACTGTTATTTTCAGACGCAGAGGGTTCAATCATGGTTGCCTCGACTAAAAATCTCATTTCCTATACTGTATGTACTTTTGTCAAAGATGGTTACATGAAAAGCCAGGCCGGCCACAAATAGGGTTCCCAAGGAAAAATGGGAATTTTGTTTTTGCTCAATAGTGGTAGTCCGGGCTTTTCTTAATCCACTTTGACTCTAGCTTTTGGTCATATGCACAGCAAATAGAGATTTTCATGCCGGTTGTGAACCTTTTATTAGCGTCCGAGGCAGCCGCCGCCTTTCAATTAGAATTGCGCCCACTGTCCCAGACGCTATTCATAACTGCCGACCTGATTTGATGTTTTCGTCTTCTTCTCCTTATACTGTGAGCATGTGAGCGTCCTTCGGGTCAAGGGGGGTAGAAGACAACCCCTTTACTCACTTTCTCCCCTTTTCATGCATGCTCACCCATTTCAATGCATTTCTCTTCCCTTCCAAGGGAGCAAGAATCCTTGAAGCAAGGAGAAGAGGAAGAGGAGGAGGAGAAGGTTTGGAGGAGAGGAAGCTTTGGAAGAGATGGAGTTTGGTGGGTCTTCTTCTTCCAAGGGAGCAAGTGTAGGAGGCTTCAAAAGATTGAGTCAAGTAGAAAGGCCATATTTGCAAGCTTGTTCAAGCCAAAATGGTAGGTGGATTTGATTTTGGTTGGTTTGGTTTTGGTTGTGACAAGCTTTTAACAATTTTCTTTGATGCCCCTTCTCTCTTATTCTCCTTTTTCTTTTTCTCTTCCCCCTCCACCTCTTCTGATGGCCAATCTCTCTGTCTTATGCCATGCCGTGACTACTCTCACCAAACATGCAGGATTACCCACCTTTCCCGGGAAATCGGCGTTTCATGCGCCTCCCGTGGCTCCATCAATTGACCTTCGCCATTAGCCCCGCCATGTCTTCCATCCTCAGGCGGTGGGGGATCCATAACCTCTCCGTTCATGCCAAAAGATATCACGAGACTCACCTCGATTGGGCGGCTCTCGGTGCCTTGATTGAATTATGGCATCCCCAAACCCACACATTTCTCTTCCGCTCTTTTGAAGCCACTATTCTTTTGGAAGAGGTCGAGATTCTATTAGGTTTGAAGAAGATGGAGCAAGGCAAGGAGGATGGGATGGTGATGATGCCGCGATACTACTCAAGCAACGCGATGCTCGAGAGCTTCATGGATCTGAGGGAGGCCCACGGTGTCCGGACCGACAGAGGTATCAATTTGCAAAGCATGGCGGCCTGGACCATGAGGGAACTACCACGGGCTGACGACGACGAGGAGAGACTAGAAGAGGTAATGAAAGGCTTTGCTATTTGCATGGCGGGAGCGCTCCTCTTCCTTCGATGGACAATGTTTGGAAGAGGACCAACTTGGCGTGGTGTGCGCCATTTGGGAGGGAGAGAGGTTGGGACCGGCGGTACTAGCCTTCTCTATAGCGGGCTTACGGCGGCGAGCTGGGTGGGCCTCCGTACAGATCTATGCTTTTACTAACATGCTGGACTGACCTTCTAAGCAATGAAGTTGCAAGCTCATCCCGGATCTTTTCTAAAAGTCGTTCAAACACTTGGATGACATCGTGGTTTAGAAGGGCGTGTGGCGAACCGAGCGCCACAACTCAAGACGCGGGCAGATTGGCGCAACTTCTTCCGAGATATGCCCGAGAGTGCCTTATCTTGCATTCCTGTGCCTCTTCTCACCCGAGATGTGCGGACCCGGCTAGCACCCGGCGTGGATCTATGACTGATTGGATCCTCTGAATTCGTCCTTTATAATCCACACCGCTGTCTCCCTCAACTCGGCCTTCCACGGCGCATCTTTGAAGGACCTTCTCACTTCCCATCGCTTAAGCGGCGAGACCTTGGAACCAACAATGATGGTGAGGAAGCGAGCACCATCAAAGCGATATGGAAAGTTTGCACCTTTAGGAGGCCGGTCCCAAATGTAGAGGAGACCGAAAATGAGTGGATGAACTATGTAAGGGAGCTTAAGAGATTGCGGCCCAAAGTGGCCGTTTGTAAGCAACGTGATTGATCCTTTAATGAAATGCAATTGCTTCCTTAACACGGCCAAAATGTCCCTTCATATGTGATTATTTCATCCAAAGTAGGCAAAATTTCTCCTCAAAACAAGGCCTGTTGGCACTTTTAAACTGCGTCTGACATAGAGGACGCCTTCTCATGTGAAAAATGGCGTCCGCATAATGGCCGCGGATTGATCTGGGTTCAACAATTAGGCTTGTTTCCTTCTTAACATGCTTGATGAGATGGTAGAAGATCTAAAAAGTGATACATGTACCCAATGATCTTGGATGAAGTGCTTGGGGAGTCTTATATGGCGCCACCAATTTTGTGGCGAAGCCAGAAGTAAGACCTGAAGAACTTGGATTGGGACGAAGCTTAACACAACTAAAGTAGTGCTTGCAGCGTGAGTGTGAGCCTTCGCTGATGACCCCATGGGCAATGTAACTTCTCCGATCCTTCAATCATTAGATAGCGTAGGCCTTGAGTCGTTCTTCCTATCATGGTGTTGGAGCGCGGCCTTACCTTCGAACCTCCTCGGGTCACATGTCTAGTGAACCCTATGGAGGACCTTTCTTTTCCCCTGCTTCAACTGAGCAGTCTGCTTCAGGGAACTTTCGCATCTCCTACTGCCGTCCCCACATGGCCTAAGCACTTCTTCTTTGAAATCGCGGCATCTAAAGTGGCCGTTACTCAATCTCCTTAATCGCGCCGCTATTGACACTGTGGTTCCTTAAAATACGTCCACTCTAACGGACGCCTTTACGATTGTTCTTTCGAATTTCAAATGACGCGCCCCTTCGGGCTTCACGCCAACAATGATGACTTCTGAATTACGGCGAGCCGGTCGGACGCTCTTGATAAGTGACTTTCCAAATTGCGTCCACTTACTTAGACGCGTTTGAATTTCAAATTTAGGCGCCTGAAAGTCTGCGCCATTGCAATGATGTCTTTCTGAATCGTGGTGCTGGTCTAGACGCAATTAATTGTGACAGTTCACAATTCGCATTTTCTGGTCTAGACGCGATTTCTAATCTTCCGAGGCATTAAAACGTCTGGGGGCACGACCGCTCGGCCGTTTCCCCCCGGTGCTCCTCTCTCTTGCTCTTGCTCTCTCTCCCTAATCTCTCTTACCCTCTCTCTCTCCTTGATCACTCCTCTCTTCCCTTCTTCTCTTTTCCCTCTCGGCCGAATGGAGAAGGCGGTGGCGTCTAAACGCCGACGAAGAGGAGATTCTCTGGTCACGGAGGAGGCGACGCCGGCGATGGAGACTCCTGGGACGGACGCCAGCGCAATGGTGGCTGAGATGACGGCGGCGCCCGGCGAGAAACTTGCCCTTGTGCCGGTGGAGGAAGCGGCGGCGCCGACGGAGGAAGAGGCGGCGATGGCTACAGGAGGAAGACGATGAGGAGGAGGACGAGGATGAGGCGGAGGCGGCTTGGGTAGAGTCCGACGAGGGCGGCACGGGCGGAGATCCCTCCTCGGCCGGAACTGGTAAGCGCTCTAACCTTTCTTTTTGGATTTTGGGTGGAAAGGGGGAAGGGGAAAAGTGCCGGCGCCGGGACCGGAAGGGTGTGAATCGCGTCTAATGCATAAGACGCAATTCTCATCCGAATCGCGGCTGCTAAGGCTGCCGTGATTCAGAACTGAAATGCGGCCATCTTGTTGGCCGCGATTCGAGAATTAGAAACGCGCCTTCTGGTTTGGACGCAATTCAAAAAGGGCATCCGAGGGTCAGAAAATCTGCATGATTTAGCACCGCTTATTCTTTTCCAAATATTCTTAACTGATGGATTGGCTTGCTTGTGCATTGCAGGGTGTAATGAAGGCGAGGACCATGTGGCCCCTCATCCTGGGCGCATATCAAGGGCTCCCGGATTTCCAGAGGGAGCGGATCCGGGAGATGGGATTTGGGCCGATCTTGGAGATCGAGCCCTTCTTTGTCGACCCTCCCCTGATCCAGGTGCTGAGGGAGAGATGGGACAGGGTGAGCAGGGCGTTCTTGTTCCCCTGGGGGCACATGGCCCTCATTGGAGGACGTAGCCCGGATCACGGGGCTATGAGTGGACGGAGAGGCAGTAACGGGGGTGACCTACGCAGATTATACCGAGCACGCGCAGGACCTGCTGGGTTTGGACCCCCAGGGAGAGGACGACCTCGGCGACCAGAGGATGGTCAGCGAGTGGCACTTTTGGGGACCCTGGGCCTTCGGAGGGTTAGACAGAGGGCAGAGGAGATGCTGTAGGAATTTGTGCAGCGAATGGCGGGTCTGGCACGGGCAGTGTACTGCCAGGACCCAGAGGACGGAGAGCGAGCAGACCGGGACCTTAGGAGGTTCCTCACCTTCTTTTTCGGCAAGATGCTGTTCACCACGAAAGGTGACGGCATTCATTGCCGATTTCTAGAGCTGCTTGAGGACCTAGACTGGGTCGGCGAGTATGCCTGGGGTGCGGCCCTCCTGGCCCACACCTTTGCAGACCTCTCCGCTGGCACCGGGAGGGAGATCACCGTGGGCGGTTTTGCGCCCTTCCTACAGGTACGAGCTCAAAGGTTTAATTCCCCTTTTTAATTTGTGCATTTGAATTTCCTACAATTGTTTAATCGGTACTAATTGGTGTGCGCATGCAGGTGTGGAGTTATTACTACCTTCCCCTGGGCAGGGCGACGTAGGTGCGACTGGACGCGGTACCCCTTGCTCGGAGGTGGCTGCCCGTGGTGTCCATGGCCACATACTCTTTTCAGCTCGACGTCCTTCGTCGGAGCATCCGGGACTTCCCGGCCCTTCTGGTACATGCCACTCTTGACTCATGCGTTTGATATGAAATACTCTTGTGACTAATTCCATGCATACGTAGGTCGTGTGGCAGCCTTATGCGGGCATGGGTGACGAGGGTCAGCCATGGGTGGAGAGTGGCCGACCTCGGTTTGGGCGGGACTTGTGGGTCCACTACCTAAACGAGATCGAGCCACTTCGCCTGCGGTTGGCCGCTCGCACCCTCGGCCTGCACCAGACGTGGCACGAGGAGACGGAGCCGCGGGGAGTCGGATGGAAGACCCGGGGGAAGGCGAAGACTGTTGACTGGCACCTTCGATTCCCCGAGCAGTACGCGGACTGGCAGCGAGGTGGCCAACTCGTGGAGTCGGAGGCCGAGGACAGTCTTGCTTACCTCCAGCGGTTCCAGGAGGAGTACGGGGGCCGCGACTTCATGAGGCCTGCCAGGGTACGCATCTTTAATTTGGATTTCTTTGTATGGTATGCATGATGTCCTGATAAATGGGCGCATGCGCAGGATGCTCGGGATGATCTGATTGACACCCTCCGTGTCGAGTTAGCGGGTATCGAAACACAGCTGACGGAGGCACGGGAGGCTTTGGAGACACTGGTAAGTGTAGAAAATCGTACCTTTGTTATTTACCTTACCGTTTGCTGACCTGCCTTTGGATTCGTACAGCGTGCCGTCCAGATGTCAGTGGAGCGTGCCGACACAGCTGGCGCCTCCTCGAGTCGGAGCGTTCCCGACCCGGAGATGGCCTCTCTTCGGGCGCAGTTGGCGGCGGCATTGGCCAGAGCGGAGGAGGCGGAGCACGACCTCTCTGCACGGGTAAGTAGCCTTAATCAGAATTGTGTGCAGATTGAATTGTTCTCCATACTTACCTGTGGTCCTTTTCCTTTGTAGTATGACGAGCTTCAGAGTGCCCTCACGCGGAAGACGAGCACTCGTGCTGAGATGATCGATCTGTCGCAACGACTCGCCGAGCTGCAGACGCAGGTCTCCTAGCGGAACGCAGACCTGCCTCGTGATGCTGCGGAGCTGCGCTTGAGGCTTTCCTTGGAGCGTGAGGACCGCGAGAGGGAGAGGGCTCGGCTAGCGGAGGAGCGCAGGGAGGAGCATCGCCAGTGGGAGGAGGAGTACGGTCGGTGGTCCCGGGAGCGCGAGCACCTGACTCAGGAGTCGGTGGAGGCTCGCACGAGTCTAGGTGTTTCCGAGCGCCTGTTGAAGGCGGCGGAGGACCGGTACCGGCGCGGACAGGAGCGTGCGAGGGAGCAGGGGCGGTCAGCACCTATTCTGCGAGCCTCATCGCATCTTCCTCTCAGTACGAGAGGAACGTCCAGGAGGCTGCTACTGCTCAGAGGTCCACTGGTTCACGTGCTCCCATGAGGCCTCCGGCTTCTCCCGTGGTTGTAGTGGACGCCGGTGAGGTTGAGAGTAGACAGCAGCAGTGACCGACAGAGGGCGGTAGTGAGAGTGACCATCCTACAGAGGGAGGTGGCGAGTGTTAGGCCACTTTATTATGATATGTATTTTTTTACCTTTTCTGATGATGTATGCTCGTTTGGGCACTCTTTGATGATGTATTCACATATATGTGTATACCCGTGTTTCACCTTCTCGATTCCTCGTGCTTGAAAATCACTTGAACAAACAGTAAATGTCCGTTCCGGCTCAGCCCTTGCATAGGGTAGTGTCTGACTTCATAATCTTGTCAAGGGGCTGAGCCTTTATTCAAATAAGGCATGAGATAAGAAGAACGAGAATATGCAAGAGATGAATGCTCAAGAGACGAGTGTACATAATAACAAGCGGGCAGAAGTTAGTCAGAATCTATAAGGATGAATGTACACGTTTTAAGTAAAATGACTTCTTTAGGGGTTTTCAAATATCTGATTTTTTTGGGTTTCGAAATATCTGATTTTTTTGGGTTTTGAAATATCTGATTTTTTTTGTTTTGAAATATCTGATTTTTTTTTTGGTTTTGTAGATATCTAATTTTTTGGATTTTGAAATATTTGATTTTTTTGTTTGAAATATCTGACTTTTTTGTTTTGAAATATACGATTTTTTTTTGTTTTGAAATATACGATTTTTTGGTTTTGAAATATCTGATTTTTTTGGTTTTGAAATATCTTTTTTTTTAGATTTTGAAATATCTGATTTTTTGTTTTGAAATATCTAATTTTTTTGGGCAAATTAATTAAGAGTCCTTAATAGATATTTGACTTATTTTCTAGTCCCTTACAGAGCTGTAACTCATACAGCAAGTGTTATCTCCTATTACAGTACATGTTAAATCATGTTACGTAAAGACCTCTCTATTACAGTCAGAGACTTCTAATTAATTTCCCCATTTTTTTATTTTAAAATATCTGATCTTTTTGTTTTGAAATATCTGATTTGATTTTTTGGATTTCAAAATATCTGATTTTTTTTTGGGTTTTGAAGCATACGCCATAACCTGGCGCGGTTCCTTCTAAGAAGACGCGCGGATTGAAGGGGATCCACTCAGATTGGCTAACACGCAGTATCTTGACTCTTTAATTATGATGGTCATCAAGAATCCTCTAGTTGTCCTTGGGAGTGCTAGCCAGAGGTTAGACGTGCTTGATTGGTGCCTTCACCCGAGGTTACCTTCGGTAGTCTTCCCCCGTTGCCCGCCGCTGTGCCCCTCAATGCCTGCCTTGACCCTAAGACATACCTGAGGAGGAGGGGAGGAAGTCTGACAATGGTTCTGGAAATTCAAGGGTAGTACGCGCTTCTCTATCTCAGATTCAGGGGTTTCGGCCTTTTCTAGACTTTGAGGTTTAGCACGCTTACGTCCAGGTCCATTTGGATCCCTGCGGGGACTTTGCCACTCTTGACGTGCTGCACGCTTACGCCCAGGTCCATTTGGATCCCTGCGGAGACTTTGCCACTCTTGACGTGCTTTTCAACTGATTTGCTTGGTGTTTTTGGATTTGACATTAGCCTCTTTTTTCTTTTATTTTCCCCTTTTTATGCCCTGGCTTACACCTTTCTGAGCTTGGATAGATTTGCGAGATTAGTCCCCCAAATTTCCTTCTCTACCGGCAGACCGAAGGGGGAGAGAAACGAGTGAGGCCTTAGGGCCTTGGCTTGGCAGCGGTCTCTCTCGGATTCTGTGCTTCTAGCTCCCAAGGGTGGGTGTGTTTGTGTGTGGATGTCGACACCTCTGGCTAGCCCACCAAGAATTATCAGTAAATTTATGATGGCGTCTCTTTTATATTAGAGTCTTTGTGCCACGTGAACCCAAACACCTAACTAAGGGTAGTACTTTTTAAGATACAGTCCATTCTAGGGGTGAGAGAGCTCCTCACCCTCCGCGTTGACCAGCCTATACGTGTTGCCTGGACCTATCTCCTTGATTACGTATGGCCCTTCCTAGTTTGGTTGAAGTTTTGACCGAGGACCTCCAGGTTTTACAAAAATTCTTTTGACAACCATTTCACCGACCTTAAATTTTCTCTCAATGACCTTCTTCTGATGAAAACGTGCGAGTCTATTTTGGTATGCTCTCGCGTGTTCTGCGGCGACCAGATGCTTCTCGTCTAGGAGTTCCAGCTGCGCTAGGAGCGATTCACGCTGCTCATCAGTTGACAAGTCCTTGTCCAGCTGAATCCTTAACGAGGGAATGAGAATCTCATATGGTACCACTGCCTCCATCCGTAAGTGAGTGCAAAGGGCGTTTCCAGTGGGAGTACAGATTGAAGTGCGGTAGGCCCATAGAGCTTCTGTAAGCTTTCCTGGCCAGTCTGAGAATCTGTTAGCCTCACATGTTTTCTTACAATTTTAATCAAGGTTTTATTAGTGGCCTCTGCCTGGCCATTGCCTTGCGGATAGTATGGAGATGAATGATGCAATGCAATTTTACCTGCCGAAGAGGGTCGCACAATATTGAGAGATGAATTGAGGCCCGTTGTCGGTGACGATGGTGTCTGGAATGCCGAACCTGGTGATGATGTTTTTCATGATAAATTTGCAAACAGTTGTTGCCTTGACTTGCGCATATGCTTCAGCTTCCGCCCACTTGGTGAAATACTCCGTCGTCGTAAGGATGTATGATTTGACCTTGTTCTGGGAGTTGGGGTCACCGAGGGGTCCAATGACGTCGAAAACCCACATAGCGAAAGACCATGGGGAGGAATTGGGTGAAGTGAAGAGGATGGAGAATGGATCTTGTCAGCGTGCAGTTGGCACTTGACCACCGACGGACAAAAATAGGGCAGTCCTCTTCTAGAGTGGGCCAGTAGAACCCTAGCCTAAGAAGTTTCTTAGCTAGCATCTGACTATTCACATGGCCACCACAGACTGTTGGGTTGAGTGTTTTTGGAATTTCCTAAAGTTGTATTTTTAATGATGACCAATGAACATCACTCATACTTGATGAATTTGATGATGACATATTGTGATTTTAATGATGAGATATTATGATTAATGATGACATGTTATGAGTTTAATGATGACATGTTGTGATTTTAATGATGACATGTTGTGATTTTATGATGACATGTTGTGATTTTAATGATGAGATATTATGATTTTAATGATGACATGTTGTGATTTAATGATGACATGTTGTGATTTTAATGATGACATGTGTGATTTTAATGATGACATGTTGTGATTTAATGATGAGATATTATGATTTTAATGATGACATGTTGTGATTTTAATGATGACATGTTGTGATTTTAATGATGACATGATGTGATTTTAATGATGAGATATTATGATTTTAATGATGACATGTTGTGATTTTAATGATGACATGTTGTGATTTTAATGATGACATGTGTGATTTTAATGATGACATATTGTGATTTTGATGATGAAATGTTGAACATGTTATACATTTATACATATCACAATAATGATTAAACAACATGTTTTTGATATTTAATATCTCATATTTTAATGATAATATCTTGTACTAATGGCTTATGTGTTAAATTTTCAGGTTCACACATTTTTGTCTTGGTAGTGTCGACACTAGATCAAGTCAGGTTGACACTAGACCCAGTTTCCAGCAGATCAGTTTGCCTGACTGGGACAGCAGGTCGACACTAGATCAAGTCAGGTCGACACTAGTCCCAGATTGCAGAAGGTCAGGTCGACACTAGATCAAGTCAGGTCGACACTAGTTCCAGATTCCAGAAGGTCAGGTCGACACTAGATCAAGTCAGGCCGACACTAGACCCAGTTTCCAGCAGATCAGTTTGCCGACTGGGACAGCAGGTCGACACTAGATCAAGTCAGGTCGACACACTCCGGCTGAAACTCAAAAATGTGAATTTCTCTGGACACGTGGCTGATTGAGATTTAGGGGATTTGACCTAGGTTTCCATGCCCATGCACCCCAAGGCACTTATGGACATATGGGGCTATAAATACCCATGTTCCTTGTACCCCAAAGGCAAGAGAGCCCATACACTTCAGAAGAAGCTTTTGGCGGCCAAAGGGGGTTTTCCAGATCTGTCTCCATCTCCAGAAGCTGCAAGCCATCCTTTCAAGAGGAAGGACGTAGGAATCAAGGGGAATCCCTGGAGAGAAGGTTGCTGTGCAAGGCAAGGGAGCAGATCCAACTGAAGAGCGCAGGAGAAGAAGGATTTCTGGCATTTCAGATGCCATCAAAGCAGAGCATCTCCAATTGAGAAGAATCTCCATCGATTTCCATCAAGGCTCCTCAATTGAAGCTTCTGCAAGTCTTCTTCATCAAGGAACATCCAAGTCACATCTATTTCATTTATTTTCTGGAGTGTTCATCCAGATTTCATTGTGTGATCTGTGTATGTGTTCTACACAGATCACTAATTCTATTTGTTTGATTTTCATCTTTGTATTGAGATAGATCAGGCTAGAGGATCTATTCTCTAATTGTGCTTGTTCTAGCAGAACTTGGATCTTTCGTGGTCCAAAGGTTTGGAACGTAGTGTTCCGGTGTTGAGCCGTTGTGCTCAAGTGCTTGTGAGTCGTCGTACTCATAAGTGGTTTGTGGAGTAGGTTGTCGTACCTATCTCCTGGGTTTCTTGAGACGTCGTGCTCAAAGGATTTGGAGTCGTCGTGCTCCAGTGTGAGTTGTACTCAGGTTTTTGAGTAGTGTGGCTCACTGTGTGAGGGGTGGACGTAGGAGTCACTGGAGGTGATTTTCGAACCACCTAAAAAATCCTCTGTGCAATGGTTTGAATTGTGGTTTGACTTATATCTCGCTAGATAGATGCATGCATAGGGATTTCGCTCATACTACTAATTGATTTGCTCACACACACTAATCACACTTCAGATCAGTAAATTGTTTGGGTGAATTGATCTCTGATTCGAAGTAATTTTAAATTGCTTAAGCTTCCGCGTTAATGGTGTTAGATCTATTCAACCCCCCTTCTAGATCTGATCCATCAACCCATCCAATCCTAACAATTGGTATCAGCGCAGGTTAATGTCTGTTACTGATCTGATTTGATTGCTTCTGTTTGATCTCTGTGTTAATTGCTTGAACTGTTTGCTTGATCTTTCACTGTCTCTGTGTGCTTAATCGCTTGATTCCTACCTTTGGTATTAGAGCAGGTTAACCACTCTAATTGTTAGATCTAATTCCTTGCTACATGATTCTCTGTGATTAGATCTAATAGTCCTTGATTTGGTATAATGGAAAATTGTCTTAATCTACATGAATTTCCTGTTATAATTTCAGAGAAATCCCCAAGCTCATTTTAATTGGATTTCTCAAAGGACTACAAAGACAAAGAGCAAAAGAAATTCACAAGCACTTAATGCAAAGAAGAGCCTCAATGAATCCAGAAAATCAACAATTCAGAAGAGGTTGTAGCTCTCACTGCACATTCCAAGAGCTCAGAGCATTCTGCATCCTCTCCAGAAAACAAGAGTTCAAAGGGTCTACAAGATCAGATAAATCAATTCTAGATCTATTTATGAATTCTAATTCTGATTCTGATGCAGATGAAGGCATGTCTTATGCTGAATTGGTTGAGTTCTGTGAGAAGATACAAAATCTTAATGCAAAACTGAACACTAAGAATAAAGATTTGAAAAAGACTTTAAAACACTGTCATAAAGAAATTTAAAATTTGACAAATACACTTGAATTGCTCCAGAACAATGATAAAGATTTTTCAGAAGAAAATGAGAATTTGAAAATTGAAGTTGAAAAATTAAATTGTGAGGAAAGAGAATTTGGAAGATGAAGTCCAAATCTGTGAAAATAAACTGAATGGATTGAAAGAAAATCATGAGCTATTGAAATCAAAAAGTTATTGATCTGGAAAATGAAAATGGAAAATTGATTGATCTCAATGAAAACATCAAATTTGATAATGATCAATTAAACAAACAGATTTCTAACATGCTCATGATCATCAAATAAATGAGAGATGCAGATAAACTTGTTGAAGAAAATCATCATCTAAAAAGGAAGATTGAATGCTTGTTCCATGACAAACATTGGACAATGAATGTAGCAATTTGAGTAATAAAATTTTCGATTTGGAAAAAAACAAATTGTCAATTTGAAAATGAAAAGAGCAAGATGAAAAATGATTTGGATGTCATTCTAAATAAACTTTAAAATTCAGAAAAAGAAGTTGTTGCATTAAAAGCTGAAAAACAGAAGCTTGGACATGAATTGAAAATACTAAAAACACAAGTCTTGCTTTGTGAGAGAGAAAGAAAAAATGAAAATCAACAAAATTAACATTTGTTAAAGCTGCTGTGAACAAGAATCTTGATATCTTAATAAAAAACTTGTGAAAGTTCTTGTTCAGAAACAGACAGAGAAAAGGAAAAATGCTGATGTCAAGAAGATCATCTACTTCCTCCATCAGCCAAAGGGCTCCAAGGCAAGTTCAAAATCACATCATATGCCAAGAGCCACCAAAAGGTACCTCCTTCTCCTCATGGTAAGCCTCCTCACATGAAAAGGAGATTCCAGCAAATGCATACATGCCAAGGTAAGAACCAGGTAAGAAATGCTCTCATTTGCTTTAATTGTAATAAACCTGGTCATCTTGCCAAACATTGCTGGAACAAAAATCAAAATTTCAATAAACATGCCAAATCAGTCCAATGCTTCACATGTCATAAATTTGGGCATACTTCTAGGGAATGTTGGCATAGAATTGATAATTTTGTGCATGCTCCCATGTTTCATATTAATGTACATAAGAATAAAGATCATGTTCATGCTGAAAACACTCAGAAATTCTATGTACATGAAAAAGGAACTGTTGCACAAAAGATCTCTTCTGAATTCCATGTTAAGAATCTCAATGATAAAAATCTGAAAAATAGAAAACAAAGTGTTCAGTATGTCAGTGGTGCATTCTATACCAATAGCACTAAAATTAGAAACCAAGATTTCAGTGTTCTAGTCTTCAGAAAAATGCACCCAATATCAAATCCTTTGGATTCAAAAATCATTGTGCAAATTCATGGAAGATCCTTAGGACCCAAACAAGTTTGGGTTTTAAAATATGCTGCTTGAATGCTGGATGCAGGGATCCTTGTAGTCAATTTCAAGATGAAGGCTTCATGACAAAGGCTACAAGGAAAGTAAGTGAAGAGAATGAAAGAAAATGAAAATCTCACCAGGTAAATGCTTCTGAGAGATTCCCTGCTAAATAAAAACTGAAATCAATTGGGACTCTTATGCAAAGATCAATTGGTATATCAAATGGTGAACTGTGGAAGGACAAGTCATGCTTGTCTGGAAACTATCATTATGTTGAGGAATTACCTCCGCCAAGTACCAATGATCTTCCTTGTGTAAGAGTCATAATTTTAAAAATCCAAAAAATTAGAAAACTTCATGAAAACATAGAGCATTGAGCAAGGTAAAAAGAAAATGGAACTAATTCTGTCATAGTTCTATCAATGAAAGAAATGCATCTATACCAAAAATAATATCACTTTGGATTCAGAAATCTTTGTTGCACTCTAACATTGATTTCATTGTAGGACTCAAGCAAGTGTGGGTCCCAAAACCAGCTTGATCAGCAAGCTGAGGAGTCTTGCAACCATACATTGTAAATGGATTCAAGATATTGGCTATACAAGGTAAGAAATGATTGGAGATCATAGGTAAAATCTTTGAAAAGCAATTGAAGTCCATTCAGGTAAAACTTTTTATCATTTCAAATTTGAATTGCCTGAATTGAAATGAATGTTTAATTTTTATCTGAAATATGAAAAATGTGTTTCAATGGTACTCCCAACAATGAACTTTGTGTCATAACAATTGGAATCATGTTTGTGGTATCATGCTTGCTTAACTGTGCCCATGATTCTGTGTGCATATCAATTGCTTGACTTTGGTATATCAAATGATGACATGTGGAAAAAACAAGTTATGCTTGTTTGAAAACTTTCATTATGCGTGAGTAAAATACTCCGCCAAGTACCAAAAGTTATGTTATGCTTAAAGCTAATAGTGTGCATAATCATGTGTGAATTGCTTACTAGTTTTTTCATTCCATGCACATATTAAGGGGGAGTAAATTTGAAAAAAAATGCAAAAATGTTCTTTAAAATGCAATGAATTTCATGCATATCTTATGGGGGAGTAAGTCAAAAGAATCCTTGAGTGAAATGCTGGAGAATATTCCTTCATATCTGATTTATTAACAACTCCCATCAGTTTGTTGACAAATGTTCTTGCAACTAAATTCCTCACTCTCACATTGCATGGCATTCTTGGTATATCAAATGGTGATTTGAAGAAAGACAAGTCAGACTTGTCTGGACACTTCACTATGTGTGAGTATATGTCTCCACCAAGTATCAAGAGCCTTGTATGTAATGTTGAGGGGGAGTCATTGTCTTTCAATAAAAACATTCATGTTCATTCTGCCTTCATTCATTCCATTTCTATTCCTCCTATAATCCTCATGTTCACCTTGTGAGGGGGAGTTACATGAAAGGGGGAAGTCATGTTACATTCCTTGACCTTACTTGTCTATTTTGAACCCCAAACTCATTAGAATTTTTGAGTCTTGTGCTATTTTCTTATGAGAGAATAAAACATTGAAACTAAAATCATTGTGCATTTAGTTTAATTTCAAAGATTCAGTATCATTTCAAGGTCATGCAATCTTAATACTGAATGTCTTTAAAATGACTTGCAAAACACTTGTAGGCACATGAGTGGCTTTAATATTTCACATGTGTATGTTTAAGCTTTATTTTTACCACATGTTAAGAAAATTTTCTAAATTCGTAGTCATGACTTTTCTGGTCAAAGCAAACATATTCCTGCAAAACATCAAAAGAAAAATGATCAATCTGGAAAGATACAAACAGAGCAATGGAAATTCTTGAACCACTGAGTAACCGGGTCATTTCACCTAAAAAGTGATTTGTTTCGCGTCAAAAAGTGGAAATAAAAGTTTTCAACTCTGTATAAGATAATGAAAGTTAAACCACTGAGTAATCAGGAGGTCTTGCATCTGATCAATGTGATCTCTTGCACTGAAAAGTGAGATTTAACTAATTTATTCTTGTATTCTTTCCCAGTTCAAAATAAAAACAAATCAAGACAGGATAGAAAAGCTTAAGACCTTAATAAAGTTCATATTTTTCTGAGTTTAGACCTATTATTCAACATTGTGTTAAACTTAAAGCTCCTAACATCCTTGTTAAATACTTCTGCTCACTCATTTAGGTCATTTTATTTCACATTGCATCATTATTTTAACCACATTAGCTCATTATAATTTGCTATTCTTTGTGTTGAGTGTGTCTTTGTGATTAAACTTTGTTGCACAATAACAAAAACACAATAATGTCTCTCATATGTCAATATCATTTGCCTCAATATTTTGATCATTTTGAACATTCATTTCCCTCATTCATCTCTGGTCTCCAACCATCTTTGTCTCTCTCTCTTGTATATCTTTTATGTGTCAAAAAGGGGGAGAAAGGTCTCTAGTGGGAGAAAGTTCAAAGGGGAGAAAGTTCTTTAAAGAGAAAGGTCTCTAGGGGGGGAGAAAGGTCAAAGGGTGTATATGGTGAAAGGGGGGGAGTTATTGTAGTCAAGGGAGTCAGTTATTGGGAGATTGTGCTATGTTTTGTCATCATCAAAAAGGGGGAGATTGTTGGGTTGAGTGTGTTTTGGAATTTCTTAAAGTGTATTTTAATGATGACCAATGAACATCACTCATACTTTGATTTGATGATGACATATTGTGATTTTAATGATGAGAATTATGATTTTAATGATGACATGTTGTGATTTAATGATGACATGTTGTGATTTTAATGATGACATGTTGTGATTTTAATGATGAGAGATTTATGATTTTAATGATGATATTTGTGATTTAATGATGACATGTTGTGATTTTAATGATGACATGTTGATTTTAATGATGACATGTTGTGATTTTAATGATGAGATATATGATTTAATGATGACATATTGTGATTTTAATGATGACATGTTGTGATTTTAATGATGACATGTTGTGATTTTAATGATGAGATATTATGATTTTAATGATGACATGTTGTGATTTTAATGATGACATGTTGTGATTAATGATGACATGTGTGATTTTAATGATGACCTATGTGATTTTGATGATGAATGTTGAACATGTTATACATTTATACATATCACAATAATGCTTAAACAACTGTTTTGATGTTTAATATCTCTATTTTAATGATAATATCTTGTACTAATGGTTATGTGTTAAATTTTCAGGTTCACACATTTTGTCTTGGTAGTGTCGACACTAGATCAAGTTAGGTCGACACTAGACCCAGTTTCCAGTAGATCAGTTTGCCTGACTGGGACAGCAGGTCGACACTAGATCAAGTCAAGTCGACACTAGTCCCAGATTCCAGAAGGTTAGGTCGACACTAGATCAAGTCAGGTCGACTAGTCCCAGATTCCAGAAGGTCAGGTCGACACTAGATCAAGTCAGGTCGACACTAGACCCAGTTTCCAGCAGATCAGTTTGCCTGACTGGGACAGCAGGTCGACACTAAATCAAGTCAGGTCGACACACTCCGGCTGAAACTCAAAAACGTGAATTTCTCTGGACACGTGGCTACTTGGGATTTAGGGGATTTGACCTAGGTTTCGTGCCCATGCACCCCAAGGCACTTTATGGACATATGTGGCTATAAATACCATGTTCCTTGTACCCCAAAGGCAAGAGAGCACATACACTTCCAGAACAAGCCTTTTGGTGGCAATGAGGGTTTTCCAGATCTGTCTCCATCTCTAGAAGCTGCAAGCCATCCTTTCAAGAGGAAGGACGTGGGAATCAAGGGGAATCCCTGGGAGAGAAGGTTGCTGTGCAAGGCAAGGGAGCAGATCCAACTGAAGAGGCGCAAGAGAAGAAGGATTTCTGGCATTTCAGATGCCATCAAAGTAGAGCATCGCCAATTGAGAAAAATCTCCATCTATTTCCATCAAGGCTCCTCAATTGAAGCGTCTGCAAGTCTTCTTCATCAAGGAACATCAAGTCACATCTATTTCATTTATTTCTTGGAGTGTTCATCCAGATTTCATTGTGTGATCTGTGTATGTGTTTTACACAGATCACTTAATCTATTTGTTGATTTCATCTTTGTATTGAGATAGATCAGGCTAGAGGATCTATTCTCTAATTGTGCTTGTTCTAGCAGAACTTGGATCTTTCGTGGTCAAAGGTTTGGAACCGTAGTGTTCCGGGTTGAGCCATTGTGCTCAGTGCTTGTGAGTCGTCGTACTCATAAGTGGTTTGTGGAGTAGGTCGTCGTACCTATCTCCTGGGTTTTCTTTGAGACGTCGTGCTCAAAGGATTGGAGTCGTCGTGCTCCAGTGTGAGTTGTACTCAATGTTTTGAGTAGTGTGGCCTCACTGTGAGGGGGTGGACGTAGGAGTCACTGGAGGTGATTTTCGAACCCCTAAAAAATCCTCTGTGCAATGGTTTGAATTGTGGTTTGACTTTATATCTCGCTAG